>ML373597.1:0-40361 GCA_005239525.1 Nicotiana knightiana | reverse complement strand
CCCCGCCCCCCTCTTATGTGGTATTGACGTTTAGAACATCAATTGGTATCAGAGCGGGTTATCCTTGAAGAGCCTAACACCTTAGGAAAAGATCAAGATGAGTGCACCACCTGGGAAATGGGAAGGACAATCAACCGCTAGGCCTCCACTCTTCAATGGCCAGTAGTACTCTTGGTGGAAGAACAGGATGAGAGACCATATAATTGGAGAATACTACGAAATATGGGATATTGTTACTGATGGTCCTTTGGCCACCATGAAGACAAATGTTGAAGGAGTAGATGTGCCAAAGACAAGAGCTGACTGCTGGATTTGAGAAAGTGGGAGAAAAATGCTAAGGCCAAGAAGTGGCTTATGTGTGCACTTGGTCCAGATGAGTACAGTAGAATTCAAAGATGTACTACTGCCAAGGAAATTTGGGACACTTTGCAAGTGGCTCATGAGGGAACTGCTCAAGTGAAGAGATCCAGAGGTACTCTACTATATTCTCAATATGAGAATTTCTCTATGACGGAAGGAGAGACCATTCAAGAGTTGTACACTAGGTTCACTACATTGACTAATGAACTGAAATCTCTTGGAAGGACTCTTCTTGAAGAAGACAAGGTTGAGAAGATTTTAACAAGGGTTCTTCCAGTATCTTGGGAGAGCAAGATCACTGCAATTATAGAATCCAAGAACATTGCAACTCTCAAACTGGATGAGCTAATTGGAAATCTTACTGCCTATTAACTTAGAAGGCAGACAATGAAGATGGATGTTCCCAAGAAAGAAAGGAGTTTGGCATTGAGAATCACTAAAGGAGCAGATCTAGAAGAAGATGAAATGGTTATGATCACCAAGGATTTCAAGAATATCGTATGAGAGGAATAGGCTCCGCAAGAGGTGGAAACTACAACAAGGAAAGGGTACCAAAAAAATCAACTAATGAGGGATGCTACAAATTTGGGAAGACTGATCATCACATCAAGAACTTCCCTCAGTGGGAAGTTGGATGGAAAAAGGAAAGGTCTGAACGAAGGAACCGGAAGAAAGAACAGGTTCATCCCAAGAAAAACAAAGTATCAACAAAGGCTATGGTCGCTGCTTGGGGAGAAAGTTCAAATGAGGAGTCAGATGATGAAGATGAAGATGAACAAGCACTTATGGAAATTGGTGAATCACATGAGGAATCCGAGGTAAGTATATTTCATCTCAAAGACAAGATTAAATTTATGTCCAAAGAAAAACTCTCTGAATTACTGCTAGACTTTATTGATGAATCTGAAGTAATTAATAAGGAAAAGGAACAACTGTCTAAGGAGTGTGTAATTTTAAAAGCAAAGTGTAAAAACCTGGAACTCAGAGTAAGTGAGACTCTAAGTGAAAACACTGCTCTGAAGAACCAGGTTCATCCACTTGAGACAAATGTCCTAGAGTTAAAATCTGAAAATCTAAAACTGAAACTAGGAACCAGTAAGAAGATAGCTGACAACTCTCAACTCACCTTAGAAGAAAATGTAGGTAAACTAAAAGATGAGTTGTATAAGAAGGATGAACAGATAAGAGTGTTGAAGGAGGAACTTGGTGAGGTCAAGCATGAACTAGACAGAACTTGTAAATAGAACAGATTCTCCGATGCTTTGACATAGCTACAGGAACATCATAGTAGCAATAAGAGAGGACTTGGCTTTTGTAATCATTTACCCAAATGGGATCCTAAAAGAAAGTACCTCACCCTTCTAGAGAACAAAATTTGTACCCACTGTGGTAAGACTGGTCACTACAAAAGTGAATGCAATGCAAAAGAGCAGGCCAGTCACAAGAATAAAAGTTTTGTTCGAGGAAAGAATTGGTTACCAAATTAGGCTAAAAAGAATTTAATTCATCCTTTTGCTTATAGAAAGTGACCCAAACTAGTTAGGGCTCCTATGACTAACCCCTGATTTTCTTTTGTAGGTTCAAGTGAAAGGAAGTAGCCAAATATGGTACATGGATAGTGGCTAATCAAAACACATGACTGGTAACAAGGACCACTTCCTTTCACTTGAGGACCTCAAAGAAGGAAATGTCTCCTTTGGAAATGGAAATAAATGTGAAATAATTGGGGTTGGTAAGGTAGGTAAGGATGACACTCATTCCATTGAGAATGTCTACCTAATAGATGGCTTGAAATATAGCCTAATCAGTGTGTCACAACTGTGTGACAGAGGTAACTTGGTAACATTCACCTCTACAAAATATTTTGTAATAAATCTTATCACTAGCAAGATTGTTTTGCAGTGAAAAAGAGTGAACAATATATACATCATAGATCTGTCCACACTTCCAGAAAATGAATTAACATGCTTAAGTGTGCTGGACAGTGATCCCTCCTTTGGCATAAGAGACTTGGACATGCAAGTCTGAGTCAACTTAACAAACTAGTCTCCAAGGACTTAGTTAGTTTTGCCTAACATTAATTTCAAGGAAGACAGAGTTTTTGAGGCTTGTGCAAGGGGGAAGCAGGTAAGATCCTCTTTCAAAAGCAAGAAAGTGATAAGTACCACCAGATCGATGGAACAGTTCCATATGGATCTTTGTGGTCCTATGAGAACCTTAAGCAGAGGTGGTAAGAGATATGTGATGGTGCTTGTTGATGACTATTCTAGATTTACCTGGACATTGTTTCTAACATCTAAAGATGAGGCATTCAACATGTTTACTTCCTTTGTTAGAAAAATTCAAAAACAATTAGGAAATCAACTTGCATCAATTAGGTCTGATCATGGCACTGAATTCGAAAATGCTAAATTTGCTAAATTTTGTGATGAGCATAGCATAGATCACAATTTTTCTGCTCCTAGAACTCCACAACAAAATGGAATGGTTGAAAGAAAGAATAGGACACTTGAAGATATGGCTAGGACTATGCTTATTTCTAGTAAACTACCTCATAGCTTCTGGGCAGAAGCTATTAATACTGCATGCTATATCATAAACAGGTGCATCACTAGACCACTTGTAGAGAAGACTCCCTATGAGTTACTTAAAGGGAGAAAGCAAAATATATCCCACCTTAGGGCTTTTGGTTGCAACTGCTCTGTGCACAACAATGGTAAAGACTCCCTAGGTAAGTTTGATCCCATAAGTGATGAGAGAGTATTCTTGGGATATTCTTCACATAGTAAGGCTTATAAAGTCTATAACAAAAGAGCTATGTGTGTTGAAGAAAGTGTGAATGTATTTTTTGATGAAACTAACATTCTTTCTAAGAGACAGGAACAAGAGGATGAAGAAATTGGGTTGGTCATAAACTCAGTCCAAACTGGAGCAACACTAGAGGAAGGAACGGGTGATGGAACAGGTTCATCCCTCCCTGGAAACATGACAGCGGGAACTGAACAATTAATTTTCAAATCTCATTGGAATCTGGACCTGATCCTATTCCACAGCAACAAGGCACTGAAGGAACTTCAGGGAGTAACCAGTTGGTTGTGAAACCATACAGATATCAAAGTTCTCACCCTATTGAGAACAGTATCACTCATCCTACCTCTGGAATCAAAACCAGATCCTCTTTGAAGAATCTGTGTGCTTTTGATGCTTTCCTATCTCTTATTGAACCTAAAAATGTTGTTGAGGCTTTGCAGTATGCAGACTGGTTAAATGAAATGCAAGATAAACTCAACTAATTTGAAAGAAGTCAAGTTTCGCATCTAGTACCAAGACCCTTGGATAGATCGGTAATTGGCACAAAATGGGTCTTCAGAAACAAACTTGATGAAGATGGAACAGTTACAAGAAACAAGGTAAGATTGGTGGTTCAAGGATACAGTCTGGAGGAAGGCATAGAATATGATGAAACCTTTGCTCCACTGTCAAGGCTGGACGCAATAAGACTCCTCATAGCCTTTGTTGCTTACATGGAATTCACCCTTCACCAGATGGATGTCAAGAGTTCCTTCATAAATGGATATCTAAAGGAAGAGGTGTTCGTCAAGCAACCTCCAAGGTTTGAGAATAAGGAGAATCATGATCATGTGTACAAACTTGACAAAGAACTATATGGACTCAAGAAAGCTCCCAGATCATGGTATGAAAGGTTATCAAAATTATTGTTTGAGCATGACTACAAGAGAGGTTAAATTGATAGTACTTTATTCTTAAAGGAAAAATGTAAAGATCTCTTGGTAGTTCAGATATATGTAGATGACATAATATTTGGAGCAACTACTGAAAAGCTAAGTAAAGAATTTGCTAAACTAATGGGGAGTGAATTTGAAATGAGCATGATGGGTGAGCTTAATTTCTTTTTAGGCTTACAAATTAAACAAAATTAAAATGGAACTATGATCCATCAGCAAAAGCATGTGAAAGAGTTGCTTAAAAGGTTTAAAATGGAAGATTCCAAAGAAATAGACACTCATATTGCAACAGCCACAAAACTAGATGTAGATGAACCTGGTACATCTGTTGATCAAAAGTTGTATAGGGGAATGATTGGTTCACTGCTGTATCTCACTGCCAGTAGACCTGACATTGTTTTCAGTGTAGGACTTTGTGCAAGATTTCAGGCTAATCCAAAAGAATCCCACCTAACTGCAGTAAAGAGAATCTTGAGATACTTAAGAGGCACCACTGATCTATGTCTTTGGTATACAAAAGGTAGTAACTTTAATCTTGTGGGATATGTTGATGTTGATTATGCAGGTTTTCTAGTGGATAGAAAGAGCATCTCAGGTATGGCACATTTTCTGGGCTCATGTCTTGTGTCTTGGGCAACTAAAAAGCAGAATTTTGTAGCTCTTCTACTGCTGAGACTGAGTATGTGGTTGCACCTTCATGTTGTGCTCAATTATTGTGGATTAAACAGTAACTGCTAGATTTTGGAATCGATGTTGGATGCATCCCTATCTTTTGTGATAACACCAGTGCTATAAGTATGACAAAGAACCCCGTTCATCATAAAAGGACTAAGCACATAGATGTTAGACATCATTTTTTAAGGGATAATTATGAGAAAGGATTGATCTCTATTGAATTTTGTGCTACTGATAAACAGATTGCTGACATCTTTACAAAACCACTAAGTAGAGAGCATTTTGAAAGGAACGGGTTAGAGTTAGGGATGATTAAGATCACCTAATTGAACCAGTTCATAATGTACATGAAAAAAAATTAAAAAAGGGAAAATGAAAAAAAAATTGGCTAGAAATTCTAAAATTTGTGTAAATAATCAGATTAATCGTTGATCAGTCTCATGTTGTAAATAACATACTCTCTTGTCATGTTTTGAAATGACTCATTGGTTACTAATGGTATTTTTCTCTGTTGTTGAAAATTGAGGATTGATCAAGAGGATTCTGACATGATGAACCTGGTTCATCAGTGTTGGTTCATCTGAAAGGCGAGGTATGTGTTCTCTACAATACACAATTTGAAATATTAATAGTTAATCATGAGAATAACTCTACCTAATCAAAAAAAATCACAATCTATCCTTATCCAATTTTTGAACCAGTTTCGTCTACCCCTAAGACTCCAATTAAAACTAAATTGCCTAGAACATAGGGAAGCAGTAACCGTCATCTCTAACTGATCAGTTGCAAAGGTGATAAGACCTCTATTTGACCCAAAAAGTTTGGCGTTATATATTAATTACTTCCTCCTTTTAAAAACCCCCATCATCACCTCTGAAATCACTCACCAACTCTACAACCGTCGAAACCCTTCCATCTTCCTTGCCCTCATTGTCAATCCAAAATCTTCTTCTTCCATATTTAATCAAAAATGTCTAACCCTTCGAATAACCCTGGTACTCCACCACCTGTTACTCCATCGTCGACTTCTTCAACACCTCCACCACCAAGTCCTACTAATTCTCAACCCAGTCCCATTATTCCTCAACCTAGCCCTAGTCCAGAACCCAGAAAAAGATGGGTTAAAATGCTTGCCAGAAAAACAGTGGCTACAGGTTCTCTCGCCAGAAAATTGGATGCCAAACTACAAGCCAGTCGGGTTCAAGAATCATACAATTCCAGTGATTCGTTTAAATCAGCTACTAAGGAAGCAGCAAGATCATCTAATTCCGAACATGTATCATTTGTACCAAATATCGCTTCTGAGAATGTGTCTGAAATAGCGAAGAACTTAGAAAACATGTTTGTGTTGGTTGGGTATGTGAAAAATGTGGAGTTTCCAGAAGCAAGATGAAGATGTGGTAAAAGTAAAATTGGGAAAGAAGTATAGAGAGAGGGAAGTCAGAGTGAAGCAAGGGGAATAGGGGAAGAAACTACTAGATTGTCTATTTATGGTACTGAAACAGTAGTAATAGAAGAGGGAGCCAAGAAGTCAGGGGGAAATGAATCAAGTGAAGCGGCTGAGGGATTAGTAAATCTAGGAAATCTACATATGAACCTGGTTCATCCATTGAGGAGACATTCGCAGATCTTATTAAGAAGTTAGGAGAGAGCTATAAACCAAAGAAGAAAAGGACTCCAAAGACTAAGGAGTCTAAAACAGCAGGAGCAAGTAAGAAGAGAAAATTCACTCCCTCTGTTGGTTCTGAAACTCCTCTTCCAAGAGGAAGAACCACAAGAAGTTCACTAAGGCAGAGTGAGGAGGAGTTACAAAAGGCTTTGAAGGAAAGTAAGAGAAAGAGAGCTGAGAAGGGAAAGGAGAAAATTGTTGAGCCTGTAGAGGTTGTTGAGTTTGAGGAGATGGACCTGGTCCATCAAGATGATCAAAGGGCAGAAGTTGAGGTGCAGAACCCCAAACCAAAGAAAGCCAAGACTTCTTCAAAGAAGTTTGCATCTATGCCTGCTACACCCTCAACTGTAGCCAAGAGAAGCAGGTCTACAGTAAAGTCAAAGAAAGTTCAAATTGATGAAGAGGAAGATTGGAGTGTTGATGAAGAAGATGAGACTGCTGGAGAGAAGGACAATTTTACTAAGTTTGGGTAGCGCACCATTCTGAAGTGGAGATTGCTGAAAGATCTGGAGGAATTTGGCATGGTCTATCTGATGGATAAGCTGGAGGTGCAAGGCTGTAAGGACATGGTCCTTCAGTTGGATGGGAGGTTGGCCAGAAGTGAGATAGTCGAGTTCATGGTCAATGTTGTAATCAAGGACGGTAGGGTCTCTATCCAAGTGAAGGGGAGCAAAATTTCTTTTGATTCCATAGAATTGGAAGAAGTGCTTGGGATCCTGTCTGAAGGATATGATGATTACACCAGGCAGAGATGGCCCAGCTTGGATGCTCTTCCCACTGCTTTACAAATCACCAGAAGGTTATGTGACAATGAAGAGGAGGTTGAACCAAGAGTTGTCTACAAAAGTGAGATGAAGCCTCATCACAAGGTGGTGTTTGAGTTCATTAACAAGTGTGTACTGCCAAGGCAGGAGAGAAGGCACATAGCAAATTACATGGACTTAGTTCTCATGGAGTGCCTGGACAGTGGAAAGAAGATCAACTAGCCTTACCTCATCATTAAGCTCCTGGGAAGGCTGGTAAACGGTTCCAAGGCTCATGTCATTCCTTATGGCTTCATCCTCACAACTGTACTTGCTCACTACAAGGTGCCTCTGAAGAAGGCAGAAATGGCCACAGTCAAGGATCACTTTGGCAAAAACACTCTTTTGGCTTGTGACTACGCAGTCAATGTTCCTAAAAATGAACCTGGTTCATCTAGGAAGACTCTGATGAACAGCAAAGTCAGTAGCACTTGTCCAGGAGGGTGGGGCTAAGGATGCAGAAATACTTAGGCTGAAGAACCGCCTGGATGAGGTTGAACATGAGAGGGATACTCTCAGAACTAAGCTTGCCAAAGAAAATGAGAAGAATGAGGGGATTCTTAATGATATGTTATCTCTTCTCCAAGCTAAAAACCCAGCCTCCACCCCTTCCCAGCCTTAGTAGTCCAGCCTATCTTCGACTTTCAGTGACCCAGATTAGGGATTTTTCTTGTTTTCTTTTGCTCATGATGTTAACTGTTTTTATTTCTTCTTGTGGACAATGCTTATATCAATGAATTTTGTTGCTTTTGCTCTTAATCTTGTTTCATTTTATTTGATAGGTTGCATTCTTGGTTTACTATTGATGATTAATCCATGATTGCACTTGCAGTTGCCCCAGTGGCCATGAGTAATTCTTAAATATCTGGGACTTTCTAAAATTTGCAACTTTTCGATGATGCCAAAAGGGAAAAAAAATGGGCATGTGCTATTCTGAACATGTGATATTTATAAACTAATGAACCTGGTTCTTTTATGATAAATTCTCAATACTCTAAAATGTGTTAATGTTGGATTAAGTTGGTTACAGGTCTAAACACAGAGTTTAATGTTGGATTAAGTTGGTTACAAGCCTAAGACAGAGTTTGTAATCATCAGAAAGGGGTAATTTGTTGGCCCAAAAAATTGAATGGTTTTGAAGATTGACAAAGGAACTCAAAGATGAACCAGGTCCATCACTAGAGACATAGACACATGCAGAGTTAAAGGCACATGAGGTGCACATGCAGGAGATAAACGAAATATGCGAATTAAAGAGATATCTCCTGATCGAAGAGATTGCAAAATAATAATAAGAAGGACTCCTTATTCAGTAAGAACAGAATCAAAGATAAGGAAGGATTCGAGGAGTTGAGATTAACTAGAACTCTTCCACCAAGAAAGAGTATTATTAGAACTCTAGAACATCTCTCGTCTACTAATCATATATATTGCAGATTGTTCTTATTTTACAGGTACGCGCAAAAGCAGAAGGTAAGCAAGAATTGAGAGCAAAATTAGCAAGTCAATTTTGCAAGCAGTTCGTGTGAGATTTAAGTGTGCGACTCTTAAGCTACTTGGACCAGCTAGAAGAACCAATTCCAACTGTTGTCTTTTAGTCTAGTTTATTTGTAGTAGGTAATTTCAACTTGTACCTTTCAGCTTTATCTAGAAGCATCTGTAATAGGTACTGAGTGGTTTCAAGTTATAGCTAACTTGGAGTTTGTCGCAAATAGCTATAGGCTAGTTTGCCACAAAGGGATTATAGGTAATCTTAGGTTTACAAAAGAGTTTTTGTAAATGTTATTGGGCTCACTGATTTAGTAAAAGAGTTTGGGAAAATCCTACTGGGAAGTAAGTCGTGGTTTTTCACCTTTGAGCTAGGTGTTTTCCACGTAAAAATATCAGTGTTCTTTATTTTCTGTATTAATTATTCCGCAAACAGTAGAGGTTGGAACACATAGAAGAACCTGGTCCTTCTATAACTAGTGCACGCGAAAATCGGACACCATACAAATCACCCCCCCCCCTCTTGTGTGGTATTGACGTTTAGATCATTTTTCTTGCTCGTTTTTCCTATTGGCGTCCCTGGCTCTGAAATGGTTCTTAGCTCGATCGCTCAAGAACTCTCGAAGGTGGCCCTCGTTGAATAGACATGCTACCTCCTCCCTCAGTTGTCTGCAGTCTTCGGTTATGTGGCCATGTGTACCATGGTATTTGCATATTTGATTGGGGTTTCTCTGGGAAGGATCGATTTGTAGGGGTCTGGACCATCTAATATCTTTGATTCTCCCAATGGCTGACACAATACCTGATGCGTCGATACTGAAGTTGTACTCCGATAATCATGGTACCTCTATGGGATCAGCATGTTTATCGAAACCACATTTGCTCATGAGTCCTCGAGAGCTCTGCCCTCGATCGTTCCTTCGATCGTTTCGGATGGGATTGCATCCTAGGCCGCTGTTTCTGCGATCTGCGTTGTATCGATGATATCGGTCTCTGTTCGATCGAGGTTCCCTGCCGATATCCTTCGGATTTCTGCCTGCGGGCCTGTTCGGATAGACAGAACTGGAGGGGGTCCCCAATTGATCATCCTCAACCCTGATCTTTGACTGGTATCGATTATGTACATCGGGCCAGGTTACCGCCGGATATTCAATTAAATTATGCTTCAGTTGACGTAATGCCACCGAACTTCGTTCGTTCAAACCTTGCGTGAAGGCTTGAATAGCCCAATCGTCTATGACTGGCGGTAGTTCCATGTGTTCCATCTGGAACCGATATACGAACTCCCTCAGCATTTCGTTATCCTTTTGTTTCACCTTGAAAAGGTCCGATTTCCTAGTCGCAACCTTTATTGCCCTGGCATGTGCCTTTACGAAAGAGTTTGCAAGCATGGCGAAGGAGTCGATGGAATTAGGTGGTAGATTGTGATACCAGATCATTGCTCCCTTCGATAGAGTTTCTCCAAATTTCTTCAGTAGAACAGATTCGATCTCATCATCTTCCAAATCATTTCCTTTTATGGCGCATGTATAGGAGGTGACATGCTCATTGGGATCGGTAATCCCATTGTACTTAGGGATTTCCGGCATGCGAAATTTCTTCGGACTAGGCTTCGGAGCCGCACTTGGGGGGAACAGCTTCTACACAAACTTCTTTGAGTCCATACCTTTTAAAATCGGCGGTGCCTCCAGTATTTGGTCATCCCGGGAATTGTATGTCTCTACTTTCTTATCATTTGCCTCGATTTTCTTTTCTCCCGATTCAATTCGTTTAGTTAGCTCCTCGAGCATCTTCATTACAGCGGGGTCAGACCCCGATTCGTTGGCATTCGATCTTTCTGGCACTGGCTTGGTTCTGTAGACGACTTCTGGTTCGACCACGCTCGGCGTTCGATGTTGATTTTGTAGTTGTGCTATAGCGGCTTGTTGAGCCTGTAGCATTTCGAATATCAATTGAAGGCCGACTCCACCATTTCCTCCGCCCTACGTACCTCGACCACCAGATAAGCCTTCCTTGCGTACGCTTCCTTCGGGATCAGCGCCCAAATTTGCATTTAGAGCGATATGTGAACTAACGTCGACTGGATTGGCTATTGGTGCACCCTCGAGATCAGCCTGAGGCACCTCGATCCTTGGGGCGACTATATTGTCGTTTTCCCCGTGAAATTCGAGGCCGTTGTCGCCATGTGTGGGTGTTGTTTGTGAGTTTGACATGTTTTATCCTGAAAACAAAAAATACTTACAAGAACAAGCATAAAGTAACGTGTGTTATCAGAATCACTATTAAGCAATCACTATTACCCTTAGCCCCGCAGTTGGCGCCAAACTATGGGCCCTAAAATTTGGATAACAATTAAACTTATATTGTGATTTTAAGAATACGTGATTTGACCTAACACCAACTGATAAATAATGAGATTAATAATAATAATCGAAAGTAAAGGAACACAAAGCAGTATTTGAACAGAACTCAGCCCTAGTGCAAGAACAGTTAAAAATATAGCAAGTTGATGGACAGAAAAGTAAGCGAGAGATTTATATTGCTTTTTTATCAGTGAACAATGAGTCTTACAAATGATTAGAACTCCCTTTTATATAGTAGAGGAATTCTACTTATGGTATAACTTTAATTACAGAAGAAAATCTCATGATTAGCTAAATAACCGTTTATGATTTTATCTGTTCCGAGATTTACACTGTGATCCTCGACCAGTCACGGATATCTCGCTCTTCTATTATCATGTCGTCTCCAATATTACTCTGTGTTTGTCTCATTTAGCTTCGATTGTTACCAACCTCGATCTCGAAAGATACTTCGATCTCGAACTCGGTGTCTTATCCTTGTGATTTAGTAGAACTTGGCCTTTGATGCAACATACTGATCTCGATCAAATAATAAAATCGGGTGACTCTGATTTCAAACGTATACAATAATCTAGGGTAAAATTGAACTTTTAAATAGTAAATCGGCATTTCCCCGCAGTAATATATGTTGCACTTCCAGCAAGTACGAGTACATCAAACACAACAACAATAACTTTAGTCTCCTACGGAGTCCATGAAAAAACAATACATATATGCTTACCAAATCCACTAATGTCTTTTCTGAATGATAAAAAAACATCATAAATGGCAATCGAACCAACCAAAGTAATACTAAAAGATAATAAAAATTTCAGGAAACAGATGTACACAAGATACCAAACCGCTGATAAATTAGCATGTATGCAACAATCAATCACCCAGATGTGCATATTTTACAGAATTTTATCTACAACAATAGCAAGCACTAGTGTCACGGACCTCATCTGAAATGACCAAGAAAATGACACGCTAGCTACGAATGATGACCCAGCAATGCACCTTGCAAATTCTTGACAGCACTGTCATAGTTAACAAAACCCATAAACCAAAACTCGTGATTGTCAACTGAGGTAATCTGGATGTACTTTTCAGCTGGATTGATCTTGCTAGTTGACGGATCAATGGCTTTGAGTTGATCTACTGGGAGAACCACCTACAATAGAAAAAACTCTCGCTTAATTATCAAGCAGTTAACCAAATAGCAGGAGTCAGTACAATCAACAACGCGAGCAAACAAAACGTACGAAAGAGCCTTAATAACAGAGAAGTAACAGGTCCGCATACCAATAGGTACAGTAAAGTGACATCATAAAATCATGTGGCAGATAACGCATGTGCATGATCCCGGGATCTCTATTTGATGATCAGGAATTTGCCAAAGCAAAGAAATGAGAATCGGCATTGTGCAGCAACAAAGAAAACTATGAAGATTTTTTTAATTTAGATATGCATATGTCAAAAGCAGCCTCGGAAACTTCAGCTCAAATAGGCAGATAACAAAAGATCCTAGTGTTATTTAGCACAATGCTGAGCTCCGTTTAATATTAAACAGATTACAGACACGTCCATCCACATTAAGAATAAATGAAGTAACATTCTGAACGAGAGAATAGAAAATTATCTCCAACAACTATTGCACATTATTAAACCATTTGCAGATATTTTAACCCAAGTTCCTCACTGGTTCTCGTATTAGTTATATAAGTGACAAGCTCGGTACATATGATTTGCATGCACCAGTTTGAGGAGAAGTGTTAGATAGTTAATGTAAATAATCCTAGTCCCATATATAGTAGGAGTAGAATATGTATTATATATAGGGCTCATTGTATCATTGTTAATACATCAATAATATTTTTTCCGTGTATTATCTCTCACAAATTCATTAGCTGCAGATTCACATATGGCATTCATAAAAGGAGGCAAATCACTGATGCGGTGCTTATAGCCCCAATAAGTGCCTAGACAGTAGAGGAAGACATAGAGAGGCTGGACTCTATGTAAACTAGACATTGAGAAGGATTTTGATCACATGAATTAGTCTTATCTTCTCAGATTGCTTAAAGAAATGGGGTCTGGTGTTAAGTGGGTTAGCCGGATTGAAACACGTATTTCTACTGCCAAATTCTCAGTCATCATTAACGGATCTCCTGAAGGTCTATTCCCTTCATTCAGGGGCTTGAGACCTATGTTGCGTGGACTCTCCAAAATGTAGCCGTACCCGTGTCCGATCCTTCAAAAATGCACTACTTTTGGAAGATCCGACACGTATCCGGCCACATTCTCGGAGAGTCCGAGCAACATAGCTTGAGACAAGGGGACCCCTTATCTTCTTAGTGTTATTTCTTCTTAGTGTTCTTATTTTCAATAGAAGCAGATAAAAAAGAAGAAAAAGACGAAACGAGAAAAGGAAAGGAAAGGAAAATCAGATGTTACCAGTTGATATATATAATAACCACAGCCTTAAAACATTGAACATCCAAAATATCATTTCATTGATAAATGTAAGACATGCTCCAACAATCAGTAGATCAAGCGGCCAATTGGCTCGAAACTGAAGAACCCACCTCACAGAATTTTCAAAACCACAACCACCCCGCAACCACTTTGAGTTTTCAAACAAATGTTTGAACCCACACCGTAGCGCACCGCCCCGCATTAATCCCCGCCCCAATACCCCGCCCCACCCCACATGAGCTTAAACCCGCACCCCCATTGCCATTCCTAGTCCTATTGCACATCTACGTCTCCTATTGCACATAAAATTGCCTATATCTACCAAACTGAGTGAAAAACCACTATGATGAGCCCAGAGTCTCATCCAAGATTGATGATGGGAGCAAGAATTAATTCATCTATGCAGGATCCATCTAAAGTAAGTCTTTGATCCTATCCACCAATAGCATTTCTCGTGTCACATAGGGCCTTGCTCCTTTTTCTCCATTTTTCTTCTATAGAAAATCTTTTTAATTTAATATAAAAATCAAAACCTAACAATCAACAATGGGTGGAAACAACAAACAAAAAGGCACCGCTGACGTCATCTATCTTATTGGGCTGAGGGAGCTTTCAATAAAAAGAGCAGATCATGAAACGCCTCGTATTACACACCAACAAACATGCTACAAGTGTACAGAAGCTTGCACGAGCACGGAAAAAATAAACAAAAATACACAGCCCTAGGGCAACATCCAACCAAATAAAGTTTGGAAGGATAAACTCTTTATCTGTAGCGGACTATGGTTAATTTAAACCAACTCTTTATTTTCTGCCATTAATCAACCAAGAGATGAAGAGAATAAAGACACCTAACAACATTGAATATCGAATTCATGTGCACAGGGACCAATTACATCGAAACTAGATTATTATCTGTACCCTAGCTAAAGACCTGGGAAATTTCAGAGACTAGATCACATCCGTCCTATTTTATTTGTTTCCTACCACGATCTTTTTCAGCAACTCGTGTGCCCTGAAGTATTTGGAAAGAAAGGTGTACCTTGTAGTAGCTATATTCTGTCTGATCACCTACTTTGTAGGAAAGAGGATTATCACTACAAAATGCTAGTTTAGCAGTGGATAGATACAGAACTCCCATGACTGGACCAGCAGAAGTAGATAAGTAGCATGCATATGACTTCAAAAGCTTTTCCTCGGGGACAGTCTCAAATGTTTGTTGGAACACTTTCTCATAACCGCCCTCAGCCAAGACCTTTGTACCTTGAGCAATTCTTCCCATAGCGGCATCAGCCAAACTGGGGCTTGTTTTCACTGATTCAAATGAAGCAACGAGAACATCATCAGAAAATTGTATAATTAAGAGTGGGATATGATGAATCTTTCAACAAGTATAAAATACAGAAATAAAAGAATAGCAGTATGTTGGCAGAGAATCACACTCATTTTAAACGCATGACATGGCTATAAAGGAATACTTTTGTAACACCAGAGCCTCCTTAATGTTGTTTTTTCTTGTCATTCTATAATATATTTTGTTTACTGATCAGAAAAGGGAAAAAAAACACATAACATGGCAATAGAAAGATAAACATAAAACAATGTGACATACAGTGTTGCCACACATTTCCAGCAAGATCCTCAGCCTTCTTAGTCGCCTCTGCAGCCTTCTTTCCCCACTTTCCAAGAACATCCTTCACTGAATCCATTTTATCTGCCAAGTCAAAATTAAGAGGCTCATAATCCAAGCATAACGAATACCTCAAAGCAAGCAGAGAGTAATAAATATGCATTAAAATAACACCCCAGGCTATTAATTGGCATTAGTTTAGAGGGGGATGTACATAAATGCACCAACTGGGGGCACAACTAGTGGTGGCAAATGGGCGGGTTGGGTTAAACGTGCGCGATACAGAACGGGTCAAGCAAAAATAGGTAATCACCCAACCCGCCCATATTTCATACAGGTAAAAATGGGTTGGGTGATTAATGGGCTGGGCTAAAAACGGGGTGACCCATTTTATATCTCTGTCTGAAACCATCCTTTTGGATCCGCTCTGTTTTTGCTTCAACCTCTCTCTTCTGTGTTCATTGTTCACAGTTTCTTAGAAGATAATCAAACTGTATCACTTGTCGTTATCTGTGAGAAAGGTTCCGGCTAAAGTAGAAAGCATGTAATTAAGGCCCTTTTACTAGCTTGAACTTTTCGGAAAGCAATTAGTAAAATGGCAAGACAATTAGCTCTTTTAAACAACTTAACTATAATTATTTATTGCTGAGAATTTCGTGATTCTTGGCTAAGAATGACAACTATTTTTTTCCAGTATTTTTATGGGTAAATGGTTTGATTACTCTACTTTTGGATTTCATTTACGGAAATTCTTAGCTTTTTTCTGAGGAATGTAAAAAAACCTAGTTTAATTATGTTGAAAGTCAGGAAAGTTAATTTTTCTATTATTATTTTCATCAAAAAAAGAAATTTGAATCATCAATCATCACTTTTATCCATATGTTGAAAGTCAGAAAAGTTCATTTCTTTTCTATTATTATTTTTCAACAAAAAAAAGAAATTTCAATCACAAATCATCAATTTTATCTATACATGGACGAAGGAATATCAAATGATAAAGAAGACTACTATTCTTGAAATCATTATTTGTTTGCATACCACTGTTTAATATCAAGTGGAAAATACTTATCGCAATTTGGATACCCGCAGAAGTTCACTAACATCTTTCCACCTGCATCTTTTTAAGCTCATTATATTTCCCTTTGAAATGAAACAGCATGAAACCCGTAGACCCGCTTTTGACTCATTTTATTGTGGGTTGAAAATGGGTTAACACATATTTACCCACATTTAAAATGGGCGGGTTGAAAACAGGTTTAGTACAGGCGGGTTGGGGGTCAACCAAAGATGGGTTGAAATTGCCACCACTAGGCACAACCATTGTATTGGCTCTATATATATATATATATATATATATATATATATATAGGTCACAGCTTCGAGCCATGGAAGCAGCCATTAACGCTTACATTAGGGTAGGCTATCTACATCACACCGACCCTTTCCCACGCAGGATGCCTCAACTATGAAAATAGAGCAAATTTGCCTTATTTTGAGTTTGGTTCCAAATATACCCTGATCATTAGTAGATTGGTTCACAGCACATCTCAACTATGGAAATACTTTACAAAGGTACAAGGTTTGGAGAATGGTGGGTGATGAAAGGGAAAGGGAATATTGTATGGAAATATTTTACAAAGGTACAAGGTTAGGAGAATGGTGGGTGATGAAAGGGAAAGGGAATATTGGATGTTTTTCTTCAGAGGGTTCTTCTTGATGTTATTGTGTGTGTCTTTCTTCATTCTTGCTCTTCTTATATAGCCAAGTCTTTAGAGCGGGTTTTAACGGAATTCAAACATCTTCAAAAACCTTTCTTTTCTAGTCTTGTCGGGTACTTCACTGGCCGCATCGTCACATGACTTAAGTAGAGATTCCTTTTTATTTGTCACTATATGTAATTATTTTTTCCACTCAAAAACTCTTAAGTCCTTTCAGTACCACTTTATGTCACTCTATTTATCTTTTTCTTCTTTTTTGCACATGTCGATTGCATTATTGTATTGGTACTACTTTTCTTGTGTCTTTCCTTCGTCTTTTTCCTCCTACTTATTTCTGATTGGGTTCTTAATCATTTATTTGTCTTGCTTTTCTTTTTCTTGAAAGAAATTAATCTAATGTCTGTTTAATTATGTCTTTGGTTTACTCTTTTTTTTTCTTTTTAGAAATTAAACCTTTCTTTTTTAATGCTTCTCCTTGTGTCAATGTTCTAGGTAGTCTTCGTCTTGATGAGCCTTCATCTTCACTTTTTGGCAAAGTAACAGCCATAAACGGATTTGATAAGTCTTTACCGTCTACCGTTTGAACCGGGCTAGTTGTATCTTTAACCAATACAGTGGATTTGGTTGCATTCATTGGGGAATGCACACCCTTCTTATCCATTTTTTCTTGAGATGGAGAACTCACTTGTTATGGACTACTCATTTCCTGGTCTTGTTGAGAAATAACTTGAGTTTGGGATTGTACCAATTCGCACTTTACTACCTGTATTCCATGCTCTAATACCTTCACTTAATCCAGTCTTGTTTTCTCTTTATCAAAATTCCATTCTTCTAGTTTAGTGTGTTCAAATATGAGGTTATAGATTGATATAGTATCAATGAAATTCAATCGTCTTCTTCTACTACTATTTTTCTCATTTATTTTTTAGTGAAACTTAACTATAGCTTCACAGTCAGTTCTTATTAATATTTTTCGTTTGTTTAATATTATATAATCTGAAACTATTTAATCCATATATTACAGCTAATATTTCTGCATCTATACTGCTCATTCCTCTTTTCTTTATATTTACCGCTTTGGTAAGCACATATTTTTCTGTACTTTTATCACTAAATTTATTGGGTTTGGCTTTTAAAACTACTCCCCATCCTTCAAAACAGTTGTTTCTATAATTAAGTAATCTGTTTCTAATGGCATGTTTAAGTCAGGAATATTTTTTATTTTCTTTAATTTTTTGTACTAATTTTATATCTTCGGTATTAAAGGGTTTTTGTCCGGTAGAGCCTGTCTTAGCATATAGAGGTCCTGCTATTTTTCCTAGATCCTTTATAAAATTTCTTGCATACTTTACTATACCTAGAAACTTTTGTAATTCTTAAGTATTGTCTAATTTATCTAGCATTTCCAAAGCCTTTTAAGCAATATGAGGTTGTAATTTAATTTTTCCATCTCCTAAAACTACTCCTAGAAAATTTATATAACTTTTACATCATTCCATCTTCTTTTTATTAATTATTATTCTGTTATCTATGAATAATCTAAAGAATGTCTGTAGATGTCCTAAATGTTCTTTGATATCTTTGCTAATATATTTCTCCAACACTCAAACAAAACCAAGAAAAAAATCTCACGTAATTCCACAATCNACGTAATTCCACAATTGCAGAAGCTTCGGTCTCGATCGATTATACTTTTGGTTAATTGGGTAGGTGTCGATAGCAGCAGAACCTTTGCTTTGGTCCATACCACGAAACAAGCAAAGATCTAAGGCTTTCTTTGCTCTGCCTCTGGGCCCGAGAGCGAGGTCCAATGATCCTCTTTTCAATCTCTTACTTACTCTCTCGTGCGATTAACTCTCAAGCCATAGCGAACAAGTAAAGAAGGAATGACCGAACGAAGTCGCTAAAGGCAGGCATCCATCCTTCCATTTGATCAAAGGCATCCGAGCCGAAGTAATTCAATTCACTCGAATAATATCTAAAAAGACACGGATAAAATTGTAACGATCCGGCCGGTCGTTTTGAGAGTATTAGTCCCAATCTCCTATCTACTGTTTGCTCTGTTTCATTTTATGCTTATGTGACTTGCCGAGAGGATTTGTTTTGGTTTTGGAGAGAAATGAGACACTTGGTCCCTAAAACGGAAGCTTAAGTTCTAGGATTGTGGCCATAGTTGGAATTTTGTGAAGACGACTCCGGGACGAAGTTTCGTCGGTTCCGTTAGCGCAGTTGGGTGATTTTGGACTTAGAAGCGTGTTTGGATTGTGATTTGGAAGTCTGTAGGCTTGAAATGAAAAAAGTTGGATTTTTGGGAAGTTTGACCGGGAGTGGACTTTTTAATATCGGGGTCGGATTCCGATTCCGGAAGTTGGAGTAGGTCCGTAATGTCAAATATGACTTGTGTGCAAAATTTGGGGTCAATTGGACGTAATTTAATAGGTTTCAGCATCGGTTGTAGAAGTTTGATGTTACAAAGTTTAATTGATAAAATAAGAAACAGAGAGGTACAATGCTCTCTCAGGCACACTTTTTAAGGTTTTTCTCTTTCCTACTTCCTAGGATTGTAGAACTACTTTTTCCGGTGTACCATCCCACCGGAATTCTCTTCAGTTGTTCCTGAAGCTCAGTTTTCACCCACTGTGATCTCTGTTCACAACTTTTTTCCGTGTTCTCTCAGTTAAGATCTTAGTAAAATAGTAACGGTTATGGATGGAAACACAATTTATTTTGCAATAGGTTTCAAGTCTTATGACATTACCAGGAATGAATCGAGAGCTACGGTATGGTATGACTGGACAGAACGAGGCAAAAACATGATATGAAGAACTTATTTCAACTAGAAAACAATGGAGTGGTTGTGCTATGCCCTTAAGGAGGCTTCGAAGATGAAGGGGTACTCAGTGAGAAGATGGAACTTTCATGACCATTTCTCACAGATCTTCTGTTCAAGGAACTACAACAAACAGGGGCGTTATATAAGCATCATAAGCATCCAAGGGAAAAGAAGATCGGTAATTATTATTCCCGAAATAGCATTCAATGCAGGCTGGACATATATTACAACGAAAATAGAAAAATTCATTTACTGCACCAGACAGAAGACAACAACTATTATTCCAAAAACTACTGAAGAAGACCTTCCATACTCAGAAACTGTCAGAAGAAGCAAATGGACATCGAGGGAAATTAATAAAGCTACTATTCAAGAAAGGTGGGGTAGTATTCACATATCTGGAGATCACTGCACCACACAGAATGAACTTCTCAGCAGGAGCATAGTTGGTAGTTTTCCAAAAGAGATCTCTGATATCCTCACTTTATCAGAAACTCAGCAATGGGCTAGTAGTTCATGGAAGCAAGCGCATGGACTCAACATTTATGAAATAGGTAACGACAGATTTCTCTTCGAATTTGCTTCGAAGACAGTTGTTGAACATGTCCTCAGAGGAGAATGGTTTTGGAAGCGTCACAAGTTCAAGCTACAATGGTGGTCTCCGATGACAGGCACTGTTCCGGCAGTCGAAAAAGAGTCTCACACATGGATCAGGCTAGTTGGCCTCCCACTTCATTTGTAGTCGCAGAAAGTGTTTGAAGCAGTTGGAAATTATTGCAGTGGCTGGATCCAAACAGAAGAAGAGAAAGAGCTCAGAAATCATCTAAAATCGGCAAGATTGAAGGTTAAAGGTGATGGTGCCGCTATTCCGAAGGCAGTGAATGTGGAATGTGAAGAACAGTTTTCACGATTCAGATTTGGTGTGAGTCACCGGTAAGGACCCGTATCAGAGAAGATGGGTTGATAGCTTTGGACCGCTGGGTTTCAAAGGACAACACAACTGGCAATGGAGGGGCTCAAGATACTGAAAAAGTGTTGGGGCACGTGGGTTGTTCAAAAGGTTTTAAATCCTTTAATAAATCACTTGACCATACACGTGAGAAGGTTACCCACTTGATATGTATTGAGGATTTGGGCCATAATAATATTACAAAATCTTTGGGCCCAGATATATTAGCCCAATGCATCTCAGAATCTATTAATGAGATCTCTACAGAGTCCAAGATAGATATTTTAAATGAGGAGATTAAGGCTAATGAATCTCTTCCACCACAGGAGACCCAAACACTGATACTTCTTAAAGCAATAACACCAACAGAAACAGAGATAGAAGCAGAAGAGAGAGACAATGGGGAATTTCAAAGTGATTTATCAAAGAGCGAAGAGCCTATGTCCATTATTTCAATTGATTGTTTTACAGCAACAAAGAATCAAGAAGAGGGTAACATGCAAATGAGAGAGATGGGAGAAGTGAATGGCCTGACAATTGAAGAGGCAGTACCATTGAGCACACATGTTCATGTAGAAGAAACAGACCCTGAATTTGACACTCCACTTTGGGTACATCAAAACATCATCAGATTAAGCAAGGAGTTTGGGCTGGATTTCAAAGAATGTGAGAAGGAAGCACTTGAATTATTTGTGAAAATTGATAGAAAAAGGCAAATAAACAGGGAAGGATCTAGCTCTTGGTTACCAGACACGCCTAAGAAGAAAACTTCAAAAGAATCGAAGAGTCTGGACATTGGTAGCAATTTTAAAAATCCAGAATTGATGAGGGATATGATCAAGAGCTTGATTCAAAGTTGGAGAGCAGACGTTTTTTGCTTTCAATAATCCAAATTAGAAGGAGATGTAAGGAATGTAGTTAAAGAGCTATGGGCAAACAGATGGGTGAAGTTTGCACGGTTAGAAGCTAGTGGGAGTAGGGGGCATAATCATGTTGTGGGACAGCAGAATTTGGAAAAGTGTGAAGGCTTGTGCAGGGGATAAGGCCTCTGGTCCAGATGATACTCTATGGCTTTCTTTATACATTGTTGGGAGGTGGTGAGGGGGGGAGTGGTTGCTACCATCCAGAATTTCCATGAACAAGGTTTCTTTGAAAAAAGTTTTAATGCTACTTTCATAGCATTAATTCCCAAGAAGATGGGTGCCAAGGAGTTGAAGGATTTTAGACCTATTAGCTTGATAGGTAGTGATTACAAAATCTTTTCAAAATTTTAACAGAGACACTTAAAAAAGTGGTACATAAGGTGGTGGATGCCCAACAGATGGCCTTCATAAAAGGAAGACAGATAATAGAAGCCATCCTTATAGCTAATGAATGTGTAGATGCAAGGATAAAGAGTAAGAAACCTGGTATATGATGCAAATTAGACATTGCAAAGGCCTACGACCATCTCAACTGGAAATTCCTTTGGGGGGTGCTTGAGAAAATGGGGTTTGGTGGCAGATGCATTAACTGGATCAGGTTTTGTACTAGCACAATTAAATTTTCAATCTTGATAAATGGTTCACCGACTGCATTCTTTGCATCTGAGAGAGGTCTTAGACAAGGGGATCCCCTATCACCTTTCCTATTCATCCTAGCCATGAAGGTTTTAAATGATTTGATAAAAACAGCACAGACTAACAGTTAGGTTAGGGGCTTTATTGTGAATCCCGGGGTTGCCTACAATTTGGAGATCTCTCATTTACAATATGCTGATGATACTTTAGTTTTTTGTGATGCTGATAGAGATAACCTAAAAGTACTGAGAGTAATTTTCATTCTCTTTGAAGCCACTTCAGGATTACACATTAATT
This sequence comes from Nicotiana knightiana, assembly GCA_005239525.1. NCBI lineage: Eukaryota > Viridiplantae > Streptophyta > Magnoliopsida > Solanales > Solanaceae > Nicotiana > Nicotiana knightiana. The sequence goes on along the minus strand of ML373597.1, from coordinate 17,814 downwards.
GGAGTAAAAGTTACATTTATCCAGTTAATGAAGTCAATGAGATCCACCATTTGGCTGCAATTTAGGGGGTAAAGTAGGAGCCAACAATCTACTTGGGTATGTCACTGGGGGCGAGGAGTAAATCAAAAGGGATATGGAATGAAGTGATTGAGAAGTGTGAAAAAAAGCTAGTCAATTGGAAGAACCAATACCTCTCTCTAGGTAGAAGATTGATTTAGATAAATAGTGTTCTTGATGTTTTACCTTCCTATATGATGTCTCTGTTTCCGATTCTTGTTAGTGTTGTGAAGAAACTGGATGTTATCAGAAGAAATTTCCTTTGGCAAGGGTGACCAAAGAAAATGCACTTGGCAAAATGGAGTACTCTTACAGCCAGTAAGAAGAAAGGTGGTCTAGGAATCAAGAATTTGAGAATCCAAAACCAAAGCCTGATGATGAAATGGCTATGGAGACTTGCTGCTGAAGAACAGTCCTTGTGGAGGGATACTATCAAAGATAAAATATGGGATGGATGGTAAATGGACTACTCAAGCTGTGAATAGCACCTATGGAGTCGGTCTGTGGACATTAGAAACTTATGGGCTTATGGCCCATGCTCATCAACAAGTCCAGTTTCAAAGTAAGAGATGGTATGAAAAAATCCTTTTGGGACGACAAATAGCAACAGGGAGCATGTGTGAGAGAAGTATGGGGCAATCCAGGATGGAATCTTTGCTTCCGAAGACTATTGAATGACTGGGAGGCAGACAGGCTAACAGAGTTCTATAACACCCTGGAACAATTCAGGGGGCTTTCAACCAGAACGGATAGTATGTCTTGGAATAGGAACGCACAAGAAAATTTTTTTGTGAACTCAGCATATAATGAGTTTAACCTTTCAAACAATCAGATTGTTTGTTGGCCTTGGAAGATGATATGGAAAGTTAAAATCCCATACAAGGTAGCATGCTTCACATGGTTATTGGCAAAAAAGGCAGTTTTGACTCAAGACAATCTCATTAAGAGAGGTTTTCAGTAATGTTCCAGATGTTATTTATTTGGTGAAGAGGCCGAGTCAATCAATCATCTCTTTTTACACTATAGAATGACAGATCAATTATGGAAGATATTCATTAATTTGAGGGGAATCAGGTGGACCATGCCAAGGAGAATCCAGGAAGTCCTAGCTGTTGGAACAGAGATGGTAACCTTTCAGGACACAAAGAGAGATGGAAGATTGTCCCAGCTTGCATCTGGTGGACAATCTGGAAAGAGAAATCAGAGATATTTTCAAAATAACGGAAGTTCCATTCAGAAGCTGAAGATGAATTGTTTAGTCCTATTTTATTTTTTGTGTAAACAGGAGTACTTGCAAGAAGCTGAATCTATTTATGAGATTTTAGATTACTTATGATAGGTAAGACTTAGGATCTCAGGCTTCAACTCTCCTTGTAATTATATAGGACTACACTGCTTTTTGTAATCTATATTTATTATATATACTAATATGTTACCTTCTCAAAAAAAAACTCATTAAGCTTGAATTGGGGTGTGATTCGTGTTTTTAGCGTTATTTGATGTGATTAGAAGGCTTGACTAAGTTCGTATTGTGTTTTAGGACTGGTTGGTATATTTGATTGAGGTCCGGGGGCCTCAGGTGGATTCCGGGTGGTTAACGGACAAAAATTGGACTACTGAGAATTGCTGAAGCATTCCAGCTTCTGGTGTCATCGCACATGTGGTGGGTTGGCCGCAGGAGCGGACTTGCACGTGCGTTTGAGGGGACGCAGAATCGGAGAAGGCAGCCCAGGCAAGGGCTCGCAGATGCAGACAAGGTCCCGCAGAGACAGCCTCGCTTCTGCTATGAGGAGATGCGGAGGAGCGACTGGGGTTGCAGGTCCGGAACCGTTGTCGCAAGCGCAGGTGCGGCCCTTTTGCTCGTGAAGCGGGCTCTGTGGACTTAAGTGAAGTCCGCACTTGCGATGGTTTTTCCTCAGATGCGGTGAAGCCCTCGCAGAAGCGGATATACTGGGCAGAAAAAAGGAAATCTCGAGGGCTTGATCCCATTTTCATTTTGGGACTTTGAGAGCTCGGATTGAGGCGAATTTTTGAGGGGATTTCAGAGGAAACATTTGGGTAAGGATTCTTGACTTGTTTTTTATTAAACCGAATTTTGGAATTTTGATTGAGATTTTGGTATCAGATTTGAGTAATTTTGGTGTGGGTGAACTCGAGGTTGAATGTGTGTTCATATTTTGTGACTTTTACTCGATTCCGAGACGTGGGCCCGGGTTTACTTTTTGGACTAACTTCTAATTTCTTGCTAAAGTCTTGAATTCATTAACTAGATTAGTTTCTTATAGCTATATTTATGGTATGTAATTGCTTTTGGCTAGATTTGGGTCATTCGGAGTCGGAAAGTCGAAGAAAATGCATTTTTATTGATTGATTGAGCTTGGCTTGAGGTACCTGGCTTGCCTAACCTTGTGTGGAGGATATCTCCTAAGAATTTAGTACTTTTGTGACAATTTTGTGATACGTGAGTCCCGTGTACGCGAGGTGACGAGTGCGTACACGGGTTAATTATTGAAAATCCGATTTTTATTGAATAGTAAATTGTAATATCTTAAATGAGTCATCCCAGCATGTGCAGTTATCCTGTTTAGCCTAATATCGTATGTCTACATGTCTTAAATTCTTATTTGAAATCTGTGCAGCATGCTTAGTTGAATTCATGCTTTTTCCTTGATTTGTATTTAGTCTTAAACTATAGGATTTCTTGTTGTTAATTGTTGTTTCTATGGGTTTCGAGCTATGTGTTTACTTTTGGGACTACGAGGCGGTACCTCGGGAGATCCTCGTTGCATATTTACTTTTGGAACTACGAGGCGGTACCTCAGGAGATCCACGTTGCATATTTACTTTTGGGACTATGAGGCGGTAACTCGGAAGATCCCTTGTTGAGCATTTACTTTTGGGACTACGAGGCGGTACCTCGGGAGTACCCCTGTTGTTTATCCATATTTGCTGTGTAGTTTCCTCTTCTGTGTTTCTCGTTGTTAAATCCTCAGCCTTTCATTATATTAATATATCTTCTGCTTTAATTATTATATCCCAGTAGGGCCTTGACCTGATCTCGCCACGACTCTACCGAGGTTAGGCTTGGCACTTATTGGGTACCGTTGCGGTTTACTCATGCTACTCTTCTGCACATGTTTTGTGTGCAAACCCAGGTACTTCCTACCAGCCCCGCTATTAGTAGAGAGTCATGTGACTGCTACAGAGACTTCAAGGTATATTTGCTAGCGTCTGCATACGTCGGAGTCCCCCTCTATCCTTTTATGTCGTTTCTTCTTTATTTTTCCGAGATACTTATGTATAGAGACAGTTAGAACAATTCCTTAAAGCTTGTGACTTGATACTACCGGGTCTTTGGGAGATGTTTACACTCAGAGTTGTTGGTTTTACTTGTATATGTCGAGCGGCAGTTTTTCAGCTTCATTTATTTACATATATACTGATATTGTTAAGGTTTAGCCGTGATTTATGTTATTATTTCAATTATTCTGCGACTGTTAGGCTTACCTAGTCTTAGAGACTAGGTGTCGTCACGAGATCTTATGGAGGGAGATTAGGGTCATGCCAAACAATTTTCTGTGATCATTGCTCATCGATGACTGAAGCTTTCAAAAGACTAAACCAGAAGTATGAAATATTGATACAAGAGAAAACAAGACTAATGGAGCAAGTGAAGGTATTATAGCATGGAATACAGGTAGTAAAGTGCGAATTGGTACAATCCCAGACTCTAAGTTATTTCTCAACAAGACCAGGAAATGAGTAATCCACAACAAGTGAGTTCTCCATCTCAAGAAAAAATGGATAAGAAGGGTGTGCATTCCCCAAAGAATGCAACAAAATCCACTGTATCGGATAAAGATACAGCTAGTCTGGTTCAAACGGTAGTCGATAAAGACTTAACTCCGTTTATGGCTAGCTCATCAAGACTAAAACTTACCTATAACATTGACGCAAGGAGAAGCATTAAAAAAGAAAGGTATAATTTCTAAAAAGAAAAAAAATGAGAAAATCAAAGACATAAATTAAACAGGCATTAGAAAATTCTTTCAAGAAAAAAAAAAGCAAGACAAACATATGATTAAGAATCCCAGTCCAAAAATATCCCACAGTTTAGGAGAAGATAATAATTACGAAGATGAGAACCTAAACTATCAAGATGCTCAAGATCCAGAAGATGATTCGGGAATGAGTTTCGACTCAATAGTTGTACACAATCTTGATACGTAGAAATAAACAGGAGACCCCCAATCAGAAATAATTAGGAGGAAAAAGACGAAGGAAAAGACAGAAGAAAAGTAATACCAATACAATAATGCAATTTATATGTGCAAAAAAAGAAGAGAAAAAGATAAATAGAGGGACATAAAGTAGTACTGAAAAGACTTTAAATTCTTTGAGTGGAAAAAATAATTACATAAACTGACAAATAAAAAGGAAACTATGCTCAAGCCATATGACAATGGATCCTGTGAAGTACCCGACAAGGCTAGAAAAGAAAGGTTTCTGAAGATGTTTGAATTCCGTTTTAAAATCCCTCCAAAGACTTGACTATATAAGAAGAGCAAGAATGAAGAAGAAAGACGCACACAATAACATCAAGAAGAACCCTCTGAAGAGAAACATCCAATATTCCCTTTCCCTTTCATCACCCACCATTCTCCAAATATTGTACTTTTGTAAAATATTTCCTTATGTATGCTTTAGTAGTTCCTATCTCAAGCCTGTAAAATAAATAAAGTCTTATACTTCGGTGTGCAAGTTTTTAATTTCCAAATCGAGTAAACTTTTTAGGGTTTCCCGAGAGGGATCTCTCTCCTGTAAACATGTAAGTTACTGTCTTTGCCTAAATTATGTTTCTGGATATTACCCCTGTTTTGTAGTTTTATATTTTTATATATAGAACTATGTTTTTATGTATGTAATCCCTCAATTATTAGTTTGTAAATAACTAAAAATCACTCTTAGTATATGGCTATCTTTTCAACTTCTTAACAACTTTGATGGATTAACATGTAGATTCCCAAGAGAAACTGGTTAAGTCAAGCCCTACAGATTACCGGAAAGGTGTTAAACTGGGTATATTATGTTTGATCGTGGCCAGGGTGAGGTTAAAGAAAAAAGCGTTAAGAAAAGATTTACTTCCTTAAAAGGTTAGGACGAAGAGATGAACAGAGTGGAAAATTTAAAGAAAAAGGTGATTTCAGTTCATAATTTTGATAAGAAAATAACAATACAAGTTTATGAATCAAGAGAGGGAAAGTACTGAGTAGGATTTTACAGCATATGAAAAACTAATTTGAAATATTCTATGCCTATTAATTTTCAAAACCATAATCCAGAAGTATTTTCTAGAAGCCTAAATACAAATTTAGAAGAGTTTAAACTACACATAGAAACAGGATTTTACTCAATAATAGACGTAGCCATACACAATACATACTTAGAACAAAATAAGAGAACTTGTTTCGACCTACATAGAAAACAGCTCCATTTGATAAGACTACTGTCTCGTATCACTTACGATGAATATAGACACGAGATATCACTGCTCTTCTTATACATAAGATGTCACTGCTCTTCTGATAGACATACTATTGGTATCAATGTAAAATCTCGTGCTCCTACCTAATCAATGCAAAGCGTGCATACAAAAATACTTCAAAGACCTCTTGTAAAATTAGGATAAGCTTCGTCCGACATCGTACTATTGACTTTCAATATAGAACGCCAGTCAAAAACAATATCCTGAGAAACAATTTTGTTTTGCATTCCGCAATGTTAGTCTAGGTAGCCAAACTTTGTTGTTGCTTGTTCCAGTAGTTATAATGCATTCCGCAATGTTAGTCTTCTATTTTCTTATTATCAGATTTTTGTCATTACTTATTGTTTCTTTCACTTCAGTTTTCAATTTGGTTTGCTGGTGTTGGTGCTTGCTGTTACTCCTTCATCTCTATCTTTCCTGAGTCGAAGGTCTTCTGGAAACAGCCTTTCTACCTTCTTAACATAGGGTAAGGTATGCGTACACTCTACCCTCACCATACACCACTATTGGGATTACACTAGGGTTTTTTTTTGTTGTCCTTGTTGCTCAAAACTTATATACTCAATGCACACACACAAAGACACACATGTATATGTGCATACGTGTGCGCATGTATTATCTGTATGTACACACGTATATAAACTGAGTTTACACACATATTTGTTACAAAAAAACACTCAGTAGTACTCTTGAGTCGGTTTACTTAAAATCCTCAATCAAACAATGCATAGTCCATAAATTTCTTTCACAAGATGTTGCCTTTTTCCCCTTAATCCTAGCTCTCATTTAACATCAGAAATCCGATCCTTTACTACACTTGCAAAGTATTATCCCCTTTGTTGTCATTGGTTTCATGAATTTGTCCGTTTAAAAATGCCTCACAAGGCAAAGAGATTCTCTATTTACTAGCCCTCATTTCGGAACACTATTGGCCTCCGTCTCAATTGGGACACATGTTTCTAGTTCACACAACAAAACCATCCAAAAAAAAAAACAATAACAATGTAAGTAATATTGAATCAGTAAGAGGAAAATGGAATAAACAGCAATTGGAACGGGTAAAAAGAAGGCACATACTCTTGACAGAAGAACCAAGAGGTTGAGCAGGCTCGGGAGTAACATAGGGATTAGACTCAGCAGGCATAGTAGTCGCAACGCTGCTTGAGATAGGCGCAGGTCCTTCCGATGCAGAAGGTGACCTTGGTTGTTGTTGAGGCTGTGGTTGTGGTTGTGGTTGTGGCGGCTGCTGAGATGGAGTATTCGATCCGACAGGAACCGAAGTCCACGTCTCAGATACAGGAGCGACGTCGTTCGGATCAAGCTTTGGGTACGGAGCGTACTCGGAAGAATGGGGATGATCTGACGGAAGATTAGGATAAGGGTTAGGGTTGGGGTTGGGGTTAGGGTTCATGGTGATCGAACTTGGTGCGTGAAGATTGAAGCTGAGATGGAGAAGGCTCTATTGAATTTTGAGAATTTTGGAAGAATTGCGAAGACGATTGGCGTGTACGCGGAGGATGACAATTTGTTGAAATCGTCGACGGTTGAGAATTTATTCGATCCTTTTAGCCATTACTAGTTTACTAATATTATATATTATATAGAATAGGAAAAATGGTACGTCAAGGGCATATATGTCAACTCTTACATTATTTGTAATTCTTAAATGCAAATTGTCATTGATATACGTGGATCCCACATTTCCATAACCACAAAACTCCTTCAAATGTTATGTTCATTAGAATACTTTTGCAGAGAATACTGCATGCAATACTCATTTGGAACATTACTTTTCTCATTTGGTAAAATTATTAATTTTGATTTAGTCAATTAGAAGTTTTCAGACAGAAAGTGAACTTAATTTTTAAATAACAGAGCAACAAAAAGAAATATCGATAAATATTTATAAAATTTTCGTGTTTACCCATAGTGTTTTAAAACAATTTAAAAATTAAAATTAAAAGATTTTCATCTAGCCACACTATTTGAAGGCGATTTCAAATTAGAAAATTTCATATTCAAAAGCATTTTTTAAAAGTATAGTTTATTAAATCTCAAAAGTTAATCTAAGTGATGAGATTTGTCCATACTGTATTAGGGGGCTATCTCTTATATACTTAATTGATGTGAAAATTTAATCTACATGGTTTGAACTCATTCTTTCCTAATAAGTTTTCAACTATCAATAAATTATCCTAAACATTATTTGTTATAATTTTATATTTTTTCATTATAAAAATTAACATATGATAAATCTATAAAAAAATAAAAACATTTCTCTTATCTTCCTAATGAAGGAAAAAATTAAAATCCCTATAATACTTTAGATAGAAATGTTTAATTTTTTACAATAAGTTAACATCATTTTAAACGAATAGTAATAAAATATAATTTGAACTACTAAGTTGAATTACTACAAATTGTATCATGTTAATATTTGTTTAGTGCCTTTTGTTCTCTTTATTTGAAGTAGTAATTGCCTCTTTAAGGGATGCAAGTCCCCTTGGAAGTTTTCTTTATCTACTATACTAAAAATTTCTCGTGATTTTGTTGTATACAAGACATGAAGTAAAATCATAGTAAGTTTTTTTTTCAATCTTTTATCGTATTGTAAAGAATGATATTATTCGTGCTAACTTTCATCAAGTAGCTGATCGTTCCCACTGTTGAAACTCTTGCGAAACTAATTTGGATGTATTCAAGAATAGTTTACAGATAGATTATAAGCTTCTTATTCTAGAAAAAATTGTTAATATAGATGACACACGTAGCCTTAATGTATTCTCTCATAAAATATTCAAATACATTGGAAAAATAATACCATTGAAATCAAATTTTCAGTTTGATGTTAATGTTTGATAGAATATTAAAAATGAGTATTATAGCACATAATTTTTTTACATTAATTGGAGCAACTTAAACATATTATAATTTATTATTTAATTTTAAGTAAATTATTAAAATAAACTAATTATAAATTATGATCCTTAATATCATTCTCTATCTGTGATTAAATTAAATAACAAGGATCGATTTATTTAATTGAGTCCTAACAAACATTAGCGAAAAATTAATTGAGCCTTGATAAATAATAATTTTAAAATTACAATATTGGACTCGTATATGGACCTTTCCTCCCTCTAGTAGTATATAGAAATGAAAAAACAAAAGTCAACTCAAAATGTACAATGTTGGGCCTGTGGCTTACACGGGCTAAACCCATCTAGTTAATAAGTGACAAAAGCGAGAGTTTTGTCGTCCTCACAGTAGTAGATTTAATTTGTTAAAGTTATACATTTATCCTTACAATTTTCAGTTAATTCCTTTTATGTCCTTCTAATCTTATCTGTCAAAATCTTGTCCTTACTCAAAAAAAAAGATTAAGTATTTAAGAAACATAAAGAAAAGAAGATGGAAAGTCTGAAAGCATTAATAGTGATTGATAGAAAGCAAAACTTGTGCAGAAACTTACCCACATACAAAGCCCAAAAAGCTCAAATTTCCAAGTCAACAACAATGTTTTTGGAAGTATTTAACTTTTAGAGAATTATTCTTTTGGAGGATACTCATAATGACATGTTTAGTTATTCTTTCTTTTACTGTGATACAAAATAAAAAATCTCTTTTCCAAACGAATAGGAATATCAAACAACGTGAAAAATACAAAAACATGGCAGCAGATGATTTGCAAGCTTTGTCATTACAACGTAAATTTAAATACCAGGAATCAAAAAGACATAGACTTCTTGAAAATGCAACTCCTCAAAACCCAACTAAAATGGTACCCATTTCTGTATGTTCTATAAACTCTGTAGAGCATCCATTTTACACCTACGAAAAAGGTGAGTGTGTACATCCCTGCATTACTCGCCACAATATCGGCTAATATTTGGACATACTTAACAATATCTTCTTGGCTTTAGGTTCAACATCAGCTACATCTGATAGACAACAAAATATAATATCTGAGCTAGCTATGTCTGGAGGTTTGTTTTGGTTCTCCGACCCTACCAAGACATCCTTCGAGGTTTGGTTTACTTTGTGTCTGATGTTATTTCAAATATACAGGTCGTAGGAGAACTACAGAGTTACCTCCGAACATTTGTCATCGACGATCAACTTATGTTCCACTTAAAAAAGTTCCCAATTTTAAATTTTGTCGTGCAAAAAGATTTGAATATGAACATCCTGGATTTTGTTATGACAACGGCACAGTAAAATTAACTTCTCATAAGATGCCGGTGAAATTACGGAATCTATACTTTGGAAATAGTAAAAAGTGCAAACACTTCAGAACGTATAAGAACGTATATCGCTCGGTGTAAAGTATGATAAAAAACTAGCTAAAAGAAACCGTGGTGTATATACTTTTAAAGTTCAAGGACAAATATATCATTTGATGGATAATTTGTATCCCGGAGGCGGAAAACCAAAAAATCTACAGTTGTATTTCTATGATAATAGTAATGAATTAACATACAGAATGGCTTGTTCCAGTAAAGTCCATGAAACAATAGTGAAGGAACTGAGGGACATTTTATCAATCAATCCATATTCCATCTTTCTAAGATCTCTGGCAGACATTTCTAACCTTGAGGACTTGTATATTGATCTTACAAGTGACTCAGGTTTGGACCAGCGAGTATATAATCTTCCTACCTCAAATGAGGTAGCAGCAATATGGGTTGAAGGAAATGATGGTAGTGCTATTCTTGCGCCGCACATTCAAATCTATACTCACAGCAATAGTGTACAACGAGTAAATAATTACTATGGATGCTATGGTGCTTTACAATACCCGTTGTTGTTTCCATATGGTCAAAGTGGGTGAAATTTTGGTATTAAAAAAATTTATAGGACAGAAAACATATCTATCCTAGAACTTTTGAAAATGAAGAGATACCAAATATAAGAAATGTTTGCTCTCTTGACGGATATCTTGAAATGGAGGCTGAAATTCTACAAAAAGGAAAGTGAAAAAGGAAAATAGTGTCTGTTCTTGAATATTATTGTTATATACGGTCGACGAATATATAGAACTTGAAACACAAAGATTGGATTTTATTTGGTTTAATTAAGATTTATTACAAATGTACTGCAGGGACTCATTGATACTTTGAGATTTTGTGAAAGAGACGCTTCAAATATCGGGAAAAAGAACTTTCTTTCAAATTCGTTTATTGGTGGGCCTACAGATATGCGTCAACGGTATATGGATGTCATCGCGTTAGTTCAGCACTTCGATAAATGAGGTTTACCTCATGCTCATTTCCTTCTAATACTAACTAATGAATACAAATTGCTAATGCCAGAAGATTACTACAATATTATTAACGTTGAAATACCTGATGAAGATGTAGAACCAGATTTATACTCACTCGTTATTCGACACACGATGCATGGTCCTTGTGGTAATCTTAACCCTACAAACTCTTGTATGAAAACAGACGGCAGTTGTAAGTTTAAGTACTCAAAAAGCTTTTCTAATCACACTTCAAAGGGAGTTAATTCTTATCCAATTTACAAAAGGCGAAATATAGGAGTAAAAGTTTTAATAAGAGAACAATTTTTGGACAACTCTTGGGTGGTTCCATACAACCCATTTTTGCTTGGTAAATTTGATTATCATATGAATGTTGAAGTATGCTCTGACATTAAGGTCGTTAAGTACCTTTACAAGTACATTTGTAAAGGACAAGACAAGATTGCATTTTATATGCATACCAATGAGACAAATGTAGAAATAGATGAAATAAACGAATATCAATCTGCTAGATGGGTGTCGTCACCGGAAGCTACATGGAGCTTGTTTCGTTTTTCTATTAGTGAAATGTCGCCGAGTGTATGTTCTCTTTAGATTCATCTTGAAGGACAACAGTTTATTTCATTTAAAAACAGTGCAGATATACGTTCTATTGTAAATAATCCAATGAATAAACGAACTATGCTAACTGATTTTTTTACATGAATAGAATAGGCAAGGATGCTAATTGTATAAGGAATTTCCTGAATATTTTGTATGGTCTGCTAAGGATCGAACTTGGACACGTCGACAAAAAGGAGGTTCTATTGGTCGTGTTGTGACATGTCATCCGACAGAAGGCGAGCGGTACTATCTCAGGTTGTTATTAATGAATGTTAGAGCTCCAAAATCTTACAAAGATTTCGAAATGTCAATGGAGAACCATGTAATACCTTTAGAGAATCGGTTGAAAACGAGGAATGTTACAATGTGATAACAGTTTGATTGAATGCATGTCAGAAGCAACAAGTTATCAAATGCCACATAGTTTAAGACGCTTGTTTGCTACATTATTAGTATATTGTAATCCTGTGAACCCAAGAGAATTGTGGGAACAATTTGAGGAACCAATGTCTGAAGACCATAAGCTACTAGCCAACATTGGAAGAAATGAGATCCGATTTCACATTTTGAACCATATTAATGACATATTGCATTCTATGGGTGCTGACATAAATGAATACAAACTTGTTCAAGAAACAATCAGGTCTTCGACAATCGCGAAGGAAGTTCATTTTGAGAGGACGATTATTGTCAGTGAACAAGACATATCATTATACAAGAAGTTAAATAGAGACCAACTTAAAGCATATAATACAATTATTGAAAGAATATTCTTATGTAGAGTAGGAGCATTTTTCATTGATGGGCCAGGAGGAACAGGAAAAACATTCTTATATCCTGCTTTGCTTGAAACTATATGGTCTAAAGGATATATAGCATTTGGCAACAGCTACTTCTGGTGTAGCTGCTTCCATTCTTCCTGGTGGACGAACTGCACTTTCACGGTTCAAAATCCCAATAAATATTGATGATAGTTTCAGTTGCAACATTAGCAAACAAAGCTCACTTGCATGCTTAATTCAAGAAGCAAAATTAATTGTATGGAATGAAGTGTCTATGACAAATAAAAGAACGATTCAGGCTTTTGATTTGCTCTTGAAAGACCTCATGGATGCAAATACAATTTTTGGTGGAAAGTAGTGGTTTTGGAGGTGACTTCAGACAAATGCTTCCCGTTGTTCGTAATGGGAAGAAATAAGATTTTATTAATGAAAGTTTGTTATACTCTGATATTTGGGAAGAACTTGAAAGATTGCTATTATCTGAAAATATAAGAGCAAAGGCAGATCCTCCATTCTGTGATTATTTAATGAGAATTGGAAATGGACAAGAAAAAACAAACTCTACAAATAAAATTGAGATACCAGATAGTTTAACTATTCCATTTACCACTGAAAGAGAATCATTAGAAAAATTATTCACGGTAACATACCCAAATATGCATACATTCTTTTCAGCATCATCTTCAAGTTCTCGCGTTATTCTGACAACAAAAAATGATTTCGTTAATGAAATGAACGATATGCTTATAGATCGATTTCAAGGGACACTAAAAACTTTTGTTGGTATTGATGAAACCAATGAACCTAACGATCAGGCACAATTTGAGGACCTATTGCATACTTTTAATACCGCTGGTTTGCCACCGTATAAATTATCTTTGAAAGAGAATTGTCCGATTATATTATTAAGAAATCTAAATCCATGTGAGGGCATATGTAATGGTACATGGATGACTTGCTGCGACTTTAAAACACATATTATAAGTGCTAAAATTACATCATGTGATTTTAAAGATATGCATGTGTTTATACCAAGAATACCATTATTATCATCTCAAGATGAAAAATTTCCTATTCCATTTAAGAGGACCCAATTTCCTATACGGTTATGTTTTGCTATGACTATAAAGAAAGCACAAGGTCAAACATTAGATTTTATTGGAATTTATTTGCAAGAACCTATTTTTCCGCATGATCAACTTTATGTTGCTTTATCAAGAGCAAAGAGCTCAAATTGTGTGAAAATGCTAACCTGGCGACCAATAGCCACTAACCATGATGACCACTCTACATATAATGTAGTTTACGATGAAATCATTCAAAAAGCTGTTTTGCGAAGTTGATATAGCACGGCCAAGTATTGCTTTTTTCTTTTCCAGTTCTATAATTCTTTACATGTTTACTGTTCAACATACTGATCATATCTTCTTTTACTCTTTTCCTTCCTTGTAGTGACTGTTACAAAGTATGGAGTATAGACTTAATATTAGTGACATAACTCCACAAACTAGCGAGTGGACCTGTAAGGTCCAGGTTATTGAGAAAGCTAGAGCAAGACAGAGTAAGGATGGGCGAAGAAGATTTCAAATTGCGATTGTGCGAGATGAGACGGTAATCTAACTTCTGCAATGTGTAGTTTCTATTCCAATATTATATAAATACTCTCATTTTTTCTACAGTAAATATTACATAAAATATGAAAGAAGACAAAAATTGTCCTTTTAGATGAAATGAAGAAAATAAAGTTATCTTGATATTTGGAAAAAAAATTGTGATTTGGCACTTTATTTTGAATAGTGCAATTGGATTTATACATAGTAGAAAAATAAAATATGTTCAGTTAAACATTGTAGATTATTTAAATGATTACAATAACAAATGCAGGAAGAACAAGTTGTTGTTGCTTTGTATGGGGATGCCATAGAAAAATATCAAAACAAGTTCACTCCCTTCTGCACATATCTGATATCAACTGCAAAAGTTAGAGCGCCTTTACCGTATGAAATTCCTGTCAATATATTTGAATGGGTTTTGGACAGATTTACAGTTGTTGAGCGAATAACAGAAGACAACATGGACGATCCCCGCCATTGCGAGCTCCAACGAGATTAAACATAGTACCTTTGGCGAATTTAGACCAACAGCCACGGAATGCTGAGGTTGGTAAGTAATATTTTGTGTAAACTTTAACAGGTAATACAACAATATCATATTATTTTAGGTCTTATATGTTGTATCGCAAAATAATATTTAAAATACCCCTATAAATAGACATCCTCGCTATTGTTGTAAGTTGCGGTGCCATAAAGATCGCTGGCGTCCACGGCAATAAATGTCGACAAATCATTGTTATGGATACAGATTAAGTTTAAAACATTCTACTTATTTGAAAATTTTCAGTGACTTTAGGCAATGCTAAAGCAATTTAGCCAATCGTATTGATATTTACTATTATACTTGATTCCATATATTCATGTGTTGAGCTTATGATTTGAGTGGATTGTTTGTGGATCTCAGTTGAATTTCAAATGCGATTCAGAAACTCCTATATATTTTCTCTTTGATATTCTTACTCACCTTCTTTCTCCAAGATTTCATTAGTTCAATATTCAACAATACTTTTAAGCTTCTAATCGTTCTATACTTCTATTTCTCTATAAAATCTTGTCTAAGATCAACAAATTTTCAAGAAAAATTAAATTATGAATTGGCCCTATTATCAATTGAAAAGGAATTATTAGAAAAAATCGATTATAAAAAAGATTATTAACAATTTTGTATATCAAAAAGTTAGAAGAATAACAAAAATAAAAATAATCTTATAACATTCTTTTAAAATTTAGTCCTCATATTAAACTTCATCCATTGATGCTAAATGTTCCTTTATTTCTGGCCAAAATGGATTATATGTCATGGTTATAAATAAATCAGGTTTATCGAAGCGCTAAACTAACTCTATAGCATCCATATATCGTTGATGCATATCTCTAGGCCCACCAATAAAAGAATTTGAAAGAAATTTCTTTACCCGATATTTGAAGCGTCTCTTTCACCAAATCTCAACATAATAGACAAGAGATATTGGAGGACACCAATCCTTTTTAACGAGTTTAATGATTAACTATATAGCAAATGCGAAAATATCTTTTGTCTATTTATTTAAAAGTCAATTACAGATAGTTACATGTAGCACAACCAGCGATTGAACTACAACCCCTAAAAGATATAAATGACAAATTATAATAGATAAAAGTTCTTTTCAATTAATATGCTAGAATATATATATATATATATATAGTTTAATATTTTGGGAAAATTGCAAATATTTTGGCATAAGTCATGAGTTAGTTTTTTAATTTAATATTTTGGGAAAACTGCAAATATTTTGGCATAAGTCATGAGTTAGTTTTTACACGTTGCTTTTCATCATCTACCGCTCAAATGAACATCATATACACTCTCTTTCCTCCCGGTTCGCAGAGTGAAAATGCTTTTAGGAAGAATTATTTGTTGTCTTGAATCATTAGCCATATCTGCTTGATAATTTCGACTTAGTTCTACTATATCTTCACCACAACAAAACAAAAGACAGAATTTAGGAGCTTTTAATCTTTACGGTCCTCTGTTTGTGGCCTAAAGGGAAATTGAGACGTAACTCTTTCAACCATAATTTTATTTTTACCTTTTCCTCCTTTTACAAGACAATTAAGGGTAATTGACCCACTGCCTTTTGTCTCTTTGATTTCTCGTCTTTCATTTTGTAACGTTCCTCATGTGCTGATAAATTATAGTGAACGTGAAGTCCATACCTACTTACTTATTTTAGGTATACAACATATTTGTCTCCTTATTCTAAGTAACCATTTTTTTTTTCTCCTCCTCAAACTAACCAAAAAGCAAGCCTCAAGCCAGTAAGCATGTTTTTGGTATCGCACTAAGCATATACCGATGGCTCAACTTCTGCAATATTACAACTCCTTGGTGAAACTACATAACATACATGTATAATATCTAATTCACTATAATGTACTTAATACTATAATAATTTTATCTTACAAATGTTGGACTTGGGCCGGGGCTTAGCACGGGCATCTTCAACTAGTATTATATTATATAGCACGTGGAGAATATTGATGTTTAGCTTAAAGTGTATATATTTCTATGTATATCTCCTCATATTTTACTTTTATTTCTTGAGTTTTAGATGTTAAATGTGATTATTTATATTAATTTGAAGTGTTTTTATGTTTAGGAATGATTCGGGATCAATTGGGGGCGAAACGCGCGAAATTAGAGCCAAAACGCAAAAACCGGGAAAACGGCGATTTTGGGCGCCACATGCAGGACTTGGCGCCACCTGTGGCGCTGGAGGTAGAAACATAATTTTGGGCAGCGCCCTGGTGGGCGCCCGGCGCTACCCAGGGCGCCGGTGACAAGATTTTGTCCTATTTTGCTCGGGACACGGTTATTTTGGCCCTAAACATACCCAACACGTATAAAAGCAAGTATAAGCTTATTTTTGACCAGAGTCACGCCACTTTGGAGGGATAATACACACGGAATTGCTAGGGAGCGAAGGATTATCAGATTTCTTCATCTTTTTCTAGTATTTACAATTAATTCAACACTTATGCAATTGTTTGATTTTAACATGAGTGGCTAAACACCCATTGTTCTGGGGTTGTGATTTAGCCATGAATATTGTTATTCGACATTAGCTTAACCTTGATTATAGTTCACTCAATATATGGTTGTTTCTTCAATTCTGTGTTTAATTGCTTAATTGTCTGGCCAGCAGTTAGGTTCTATATACTATCTATGTTATGCTTGGGAAAGCCGTATATAGATTAGAGAAGAATTGAAGAGAGCGCGATCTTAACCCTTCAGGGGAGCGGAATTGTGGTTAGGATAGGAATATACCTAGTCACCGTGCTTAATTAAATATCGTAATCTTAATGCGTTCTGATAGAATAATTTCATAGGAATATATGTGTTAATCTATTGAGAATAGGCGAGTATTGTTTCTAGAGAAGTCCATTAGAGCAATTATTGATTAATTAGCAACCATGGGTAAATTATATGAAAGGGAGAGTTAATTAGAATGCAATACGAGTGGTGAATCGATAGCAACCCTGGAATATTTGTCTCTATTGAATACACAACAATCAACTCGTTACTTGATAATTTAGTTATTACTTATAATTTTAGTTTAATGTAAGCATACTCTTGGACCTTGATTTTGACCGGATTAAATAACAATTATAGTGCTTTAGTAAGTAGTTTGCACAAGTCTCTGTGGGTTCGACACTCGATTTATCATTATATTACATGTACGACCACGTATACTTGCATGTGGGTTTGGGACCAACAAGTTTTTGGCGCCGTTGCCGGGGACTTGAATATAGATTACTTTCTAATTTTCACTTTAATTGTTTATTTCATCTAGTCTAACGTTACTTGATCTTTGCTCTGATCTCAGGAACTTCGATTGAATGCGTAGGGTCAGAAGCCAGGACAGACTTGACGGCTTTGACCCCGAACCTGAGAGACCATTTCACAGGAGA
>ML373595.1:128315-218524 GCA_005239525.1 Nicotiana knightiana | reverse complement strand
CATGTACAAAAACTTGAAAAAAAAATTAAAAAGACTGAAACCCGGCCCGGCAGTACCCCTACCTGCACGGGTTAGTTTTTACCCGGATAAGCCCCAACCCGTTAAACCCGTTAACAATTAACCGGTAAGAACCCGTAACCGCAACCCGTCCGGTTAAACAAAAAAGGTAACTGGCCCGGCCCGGCCCACCCGTTAGACACCCTTAATATACCGTCATTATTTATTCCAACTATATATTTTTCTTCTTTATTTTTCTCGTTTATTTGTTTTTCTTTTTGTTTAGAATGTTGAGTTTGAGCAAAAGGAAATGGAGTTGGCCAAAATTCGGAAGAAAAAAAGTAGTTTCCAAAAAAGCAAGCGACCTTAAATAATAATTGAAACCATACATATAATTTTAAATGAATTTCCATGCACTTCATGACATTTCATTTCATGTTGACATCTAATTCATGTGATAAAAGAATCAAGTTGAGCAAAAAATGGAACAAAATAACAAAGTTTAGAAAATTTTGGGTACACAAAAAAAAAATCATAAATTTCATCGGATAAAAATAATGAGAGTATTGAATTAACCGTAAAAAGGAATAATTCAAGAATTGAGGTCTTTGTGTTTATAAAATATCAAATTATCCAACGCATTGTAGGAAATAGAAGTTAAGGGGAAGACTCAAAGTCATTTATGGGATTTGTGTTAAGTTCCTTACTTCTTTCACATAGTTGGCAAGTGAACTGAGAGATTTGGTAAAAATTCACTAGTAATAAATATTTTCATTTTTTGAATATTGAAAAGCTAAAAAAACCTTAAATATTTCCACTTAATTTCTATCAACTTTCACCTATAATACGTTAAAATACAAACTGACTTATAATCGAGTAATTTCTTAGAAGGAATCACAATGAAGATACTATATTACATTAATACTACCGCTTTACGAAGCTCTTGTTTAATTTTATTTGCTTGAATTTATGGATGTGTCAATTCATAATGGCTTAAATTGTAAACATAAATACTTTAATTCATACCAGAATCTTGAACATGATAATCTTACATATATAATCGCTCTAGAAACGTACCTAAAGCGGAAGCCATTATTATGAAGCAGAAGCGTTAATTGAAATTGGTTTCTCGCCCCTTGCCCTAACTTTCGTTACCGCCGACCTTAGTGATGGAAGAGAGAATAGAAAATAGGATAACCCTAATGGTTGGGGAGAGGACCAATTTATAGAGGTTATCACTTAATCTGTTACGTTCATCAAGTAATCGATCGGACGAATGACATTTGATCATTAATTAAACGGCAAAGGATCTGATATGCCCCTCTACTATCATCAATAGTTTAAATAAGCCCTCTGTTATACTATCAGACTAATTGAGAACTTACCGTTATACTATTGATCATTTTTACCCCTATTTTAGACGGAATGCCATGTGGCAAGCTTAAACATAAATAACCCATTCCCAAATTTTGAACCCGGAAACCCACCGCATAATGAGCTGACCCGATTTAAAAAAAAATAAATTTCAAGAAAAAAAAAACCAAACAGGACTGTAATCAATTTCCTTGGACACTGATACGATGTCGTTACCCTCAAATCCGAGCACCGGCAATCGGCGGGCATAGCGATGGAGGAAGCGTATGCAGCTCCTGGCGACGGCAGAGAAACAACCCAAGAAGCTTCAAAACCCAAACTCATATAGTACTGTGTGCTAATCTTGGTCAAATCTAAACGCATTCCCTGATTTATTCCATACACAATTACCATAGCTGACACGAAGCTCCAATACAGCTCCTCACTTAACTTTCCTAACCAATAAAATAACCTTAAAATCAGACCCAATATTATATTTTTTGGCTTCTTGTCTCTGTGAAGTTGGACATCAAGTGAAAGTGCATCTTCTTGGCCCATTATTCAATAATATAGTGGTTCAATGACAAGAGACCCGGATCTAAAAAGTAAGTCTATGCACTGAATGCTTAGAGTTAGATCAGAGGAGTTACCAGAATTTGAGATACATAGAAGTGAAGAGTGTGCAGTTGGCCATGGAATTTGGCAAAAGCCAAAGTAAACAGAATGGACAAAACGAGGAGGAGGACGATGATGAAGACGACGAGGAAGAAAATAAACGCGGGCCAATAACTAGGCCACTCGAGTTGGGGTGGTTAAACACACCAATATGTTGATGAAAGATCTTAGCTCATCCAAATTGAAAAATGGAGTATTAATTAATCACTCCATTTTTAAGTTTTTGAATCATTTTTTACACGAATAGCAAGTTAGATTAAATCAATTTCCAGGAAAAGAGTTTTAACAAGCTTTAATAATAACTTTGACAAGGAAGAAGAATTTGAAGAACTTGCATGGATTTGTGTTGATATAGTCTGTCACGAATAAAAGAGGAGACCATATTTGAGAAAGGAAGAAAGTCCATATTTTAGAGAAGGGTCGGATCGGGTTGGGTTATGGGTTGGGTCGGATCTATACTAAATCTAACGGATGATTTTGGGTTGGGTCGGATCTGTTAAAATAAGGGTATTTATGTTTAATAGTATATAAGGTCTCAATTGGCCTGATAGTATAACGGAGAACTTATTTAAACTATTGATGCTAGTAGAGGGGCGGATCATACCCTTTTCCTTTAATTAAATATTAATTATGGTCCTTAAACTTATTGGGCCACCAATAAACATAAAAAAAATCTTACATTCTCCACTTGGCCCAATAATCACATAATATAATATTTAATATAACAACATTAGTTGCGCATAAATAAATCTCTTCTATAATGTCCACCATAAATACCACAATATGATAAAATAGTAAATGTGAGTTATGACGATTATATATAATTTGTCTACATACTCCCTTGCATATATGTTGGTTCCAAACGCCCACGTAAGTATACGTGGTCTTAGCAAGTAATATAATGTTAAATCAAATATCGAACCCGTAGGGACTTGCGTAAACTACTTGCTGAATCACTCTAATTGTTATTTAATCAAGCCAAAATAAAATCCAGGAATGTAACTAATTTATACTACGATTCTATTAACTAACTAATTATCAAGTGACAGGAATATTGTTGTGTATTCAGTAGAGACAAGTATTCCAGGGTTGTGATCAATTTACCACTCGTATTACATTCTAATTAACTCTCCCTCTCATATAATTCACTCATGGTTGCTAATTAATCGATAAACGCTCTCATAGCCTTCTCCCGAAGCACTACTCGCCTATTCTCAATAGATTAACGCCTATATTCCTATGAAATTAATCTATTAGAACGCACTAAGATTACGATGTTTAATTAAGCACGGTGACTAGGTATATTCCTATCCTAACCACAAATCCGCTCCCCTGAAGGGTTCAGATCGCGCTCTCTTCAATTCTTCTCTAATCTATATACGGCTTTCCCTCGCATAACATAGATAGTATATAGAACCTAACTGCTGGCCAGACAATTAAGTAATTAAACGTAGAATTGAAGAAACAACCATATATTAAGTGAACTATAATCAAGGTTAAATTAATGTTGAATAACAATATCCATGGCTAAACCACAACCCCAGAACAATGGATGTTTAGCCACTCATGATATAATCAAACAATTCCATAAGTGTTGCATGAATTAAAAATACTAGAATAAGATGAAGAAAACTGATAATCCTTTGCTTCCTAATGATCTTGTGTGTATTTTCTCTCCAATAATGGCACCCCCCTTGTCAAAGTTGTGTTCTTGGGTCTATTTATATGTTTGGGATAAACCCTAAATGTGTATGAGACATCTATTTCAACCGGAAAACACTTAAAACCTTCAAAACTCGGAATTGACCGGACAGGAACCCAGGCGTTAAGCCCCAAACGCCCCCTTAACGCCAGGGCAGGCCTGGCTTTAGGGCTCTAACGCCTCACTAACGCCAGGCTGACCCTGGCTTTAGGGGCCGAACGCCCCACTAACGCCAGGGTAGGCCTGACTTTAGGGGCCAAATGCCCGGCTATAACCCGGGTCACTCCTTTTCCACTCTTGAGCGTATTTTTGACGTTTATGCATCCATTTAGCTCGGCTTCCATTTCCAATTCACCTACACATAAAATAAACCCCATTAGGCACATCCGACGTGTATTTTTATCATTAACGCACATAAATTGCAAGGTATATAATGCTTAAAATCATGAATCTTAGCCACACATCAATATACTATAACATTAGTAACTAATTATATCATGTCCATAAGCTATAAAATATTATGGTCCATAATAATGTCTCATTGAGACTTATCCTATAATATCTCAAAATAATAATGTGTACACCATTATGAGAAATTGAAAATCATTAATGTATATCAAAAACAAATAAATGAGCTCAGAGTGTCAAAACATCATAAATACATCAATCATAAATACAATCAAGACCCGTTCTATGTACATATTCTTTAAAAATCTTTGGATGTAAACCTGTAACGACCCAGCCGGTCGTTTCGAGAGTTATATCCCCTGTTTCCCCATTTCTGCTTCTTTTATGCTTTTCAACTATATTTGATATATCGGGTTAGTTGGTTCGGGTCCGAAGTGGTTTCGGAGTGTAATGAAACATTTAGTCTCTTATTTAGAAGCTTAAGTTGGAAAAGTCAATCGAATGTTGACTTATGTGTAAACGATCTTGAATTTGAAATTTTATGATTTCTTTCGCTCTGTTAGGTGATTTTGGACTTAGGAGCGCGTCTGGAATGGAATTTGGAGGTCCATAGTAAAATTAGGCTTGAATTGGCGAAAGTTCAAATTTTGGTAATTTTGGTTGGTAATGAAAAATTTGATATCAGGGTCGGAATGGACTTCCGGAAGTTGTAGTAGGTTCATAGTATCATTTGTGACGTGTGGGTAAAATTTGAGGTTATTCAGACGTGGTTTGGTAGGTTTCGGCGTTATTTTCCGAATTTGGAAGTTTAGAAGTTCTTAGGCTTGAATCCGAGGGTAATTTAGTGTTTTGATGCTATGGGGATATATGAATTTTTGGCATGATTGGTTGAGGTACCGAGGTCTTAGGGTGTGTTTCAGGTGGTTAATGGATCAAGTTTGAAGTTTGGAGAATTTTTGAAGTTGGTTGTTGCTGGTGTAATCGCACCTGCGAGGGTATTGCCGTAGGTGCAACATCGCAGGTGCGGTAGGGCTGATGCATGTGCGGGAGAGTGTTGTACTATATAGAACCTAAGGTGCGAGTGGGTTTGCACACCTGTGAGCCCACAGAAGTAGGCAATTGCCCGCAGATGCGAAAGAGAAGTGGTCAGGCAGTGGCCGTAGGTGCGAGACTATTTCTGCACCTGCGAGGTCACAGATGCGGATAAGGAGCACAGATGCGAAGTTTGGGGTTTTTAGTGATTTTTCGCAAGTGCGGAGGTTTTTGCGCAAATGCTGCACCACAAGTGCGCATTTTTAGCCGCAGGTGCGAAAATCCTAGGCAGAACCTATAAATAGAAGACTTCGCGAATTTTTGTTCATTTCCACCATTTTCAATCGGACTTTGGAGCTTTTGGGTGATTTTGAAGGGGATTCAAGGGTTTTTCAGTGAGGTAAGTTTCTTGAGCTCTAATACTCCTATATATGGTGTTTTCCCGATGTTTATCATCTAATTAGTGGGATTTAGGAGTTAAAATGAGGGGTTAGGGATTGAGATTTTGGAGAGTGTAAATTTAGGATTTGAGGGACCAAATGATGTCGGATTTTGATAAATTTTGTATGGTTAGACTCGTGAGTGAATGGACTATCAAGTTTTGCAAGTTTTGTCGGATTTCGAGAAGTGGGGCCCAGTTTGAGCCAATTTCAGGTTTTGGGTCTAATTTAGTAGTTTTTCTTGTGGAATTACCTCCTTTAGCATATATTAATGGCATTATACTGGTTGTAACTAGATTCGGAGAATTTACAGGCCGAATCAAGAGGCAAGAGCATTGTGGAGTAGTAATTTGTTCGGATTGAGGTAAGTAGCGGTCTTAAATCTTGTCTTGAGGGTATGAAACCCCGAGAAATTTATATGATGTTGGTGTTTAGGGTGGCGCACATACTAGGTGACGAGTGTGTGAGCGTGCACCGTGTGGGATTGAGACTTGGTCCGTCCCGGTTGACTGTAAAGTCAAATAGCCATTGTTATTAAATCTTCATTCTTGTTTCGAGTTATTAACTGTCATACATGTTAGAAAGCATGCTTAGGGTATATGAAAACATTGTTGGGACCCGCAGTGGTTGTGAACTTGTTGTATTGACTGCTAAATTGTTGTCTTGTACTCAATCACTGTTACTTATGCATTTTATCTCAGCTCTCTCTCATGATTTGATTAGTACTAGTTATATTCCTTGTTTGGGTTGTTGTTGTGATAATTGTGAGGTTGGAGAGGCTAGTGACTGATATAGGGCC
Source organism: Nicotiana knightiana (assembly GCA_005239525.1). NCBI lineage: Eukaryota > Viridiplantae > Streptophyta > Magnoliopsida > Solanales > Solanaceae > Nicotiana > Nicotiana knightiana. The sequence goes on along the minus strand of ML373595.1, from coordinate 212,118 downwards.
TTAGTGCTGGGTTGAGAGCTGTGTGAGATATGTTTGATCGAACTGCGCACTGCAGTAATGTCAGATCGGGTTACACGCCGCAAATGGCCTTTGGGCTATGTCATCGGATCGGGCTGCATGCCGCATCAGTACTTGGATCAGACTGCACGCTGCAATAGTATATGGATCAGGCTGCACACCGCAACAGTAGTGGGTCAGGCTACACATTGTAGCAATATAGCGCTAGGGTTGTAGGATCCCCTCCGGAGTCCGAACAGCCCCAGTGAGCAGGTACCTTGATTGCGAGTATTGAGGCTGAGAGCAGAGTGATTGAGCTGTTGAGATAAATGGGTGATACTAGTCTTGTGAGGTTGTACTTGCTTTTATTTATTATTGCACGTTGTTGCTAATTGCTGTTGTTGTGATATTTTGGAGTACTTATACTGTTTTCACTTGAGCTCGAAATGCCTTGATTTTGGAACATCAGGTTGAAAGCATGCCTAGTTTCCTTCACTGAGATTTCTGGAAAGAACTATATTTTGTGTAGCTCGATTTTTTTACTCAGTTCCTTATTTTATATTGTTACTTACTGAGTTGGAAGTACTCACGTTACTCCCTGCACCTTGTGTGTATATTCAGGTGAGCCCGTTCGTAGAGATCGTTGAGTCTGTGCTCTTGTGGTTGTCGGAGACATAAGAGGTAACTGTCGGCATCCGCAACCCTTGATTCTCCTCTATTATCATCTTTTCTTCCTTTTATTTGGTATTAGTGGAACACTATAAACTCTTATCTTACTCTGGTTTAGATGCTCATGACTTAGTGACGCCCCGATGTCGGGCTTTCTTTTTCGCACTTCTATTTGAGTTGAACTCTATTATGAACAACTTTGAATTATCTTTTGAAATGAAATATTGATGTGTTTTTGGTAATGTGTCGGCTTTCCTAGTACCACGATAGGCACTATTACGACAGGTTTAGTTTTGGGTCATGACAAGTTGGTATCAGAGCCTAGGTTACATAGGTCTCATGGGTCATGAGCAGGTTTAGTAGAGTCTTGCAGCTCGGTGCGGGGACATCCATACTTATCTTCGAGAGGCTGCAGAACTCTTAGGAAAAATCTTACATTCTTGAATTCTTGTCATGGGAATCCATTGATTCTACCGGTCAGGAGGTCAGCCACCAGTACCACCAGCCAGGGCCGCGAGAGGCCGATGCCGCCGTCGAGGCTGTGATAGGGGTAAGGTACAACTCGCACCGTAGCCAGGGCAGTACTAGTAGACCGTCTAGTTGCTCCAGACCAGGATCAGGTCCTAGTCGCAGATGTCCCAACGGGACTAGCTCAGAAACCACCGGTGCTTATTGTGATTCCTAGCCTTCAAGAGGCCCTAGCTCAGATTCTACCAGTGTGTACTGGCCTTCCTCAGGCGATCTATATTTCTATGGTTGCAGCTACTTCTCAGGCCGGGGAAGGCACTCAGACTCCCGGCGCCCGCATACCGAAGTAGGATGTCCAGGGACTCCAGACACCGGGGGCACCACTATGCCAGCCGGTTGCAACTGCTCAGGATTATGTGGTTCCTGCTATGCCTGAGGATGAGCAGCGTGGATTGGAGAGGTTTGGGAGACTCCAGCCTCCATCATTCAGTGGTGCAGAGGGTGAGTGCATAGTGTTTCTTGGATAAGTGTTAGAGGATACTCTGTACTTCAGGCCTTCTGGAGACAAGTGGTATCTCCTTCACTACTTTCCAATTCTCTGGGGCTGTATTCAGTTGGTGGGAGGCTTACGAGAGGCGTAGGATGGTTGGCGCAACACCCCTTACTTAGAAACAGTTCTCCGTTATCTTCCTGGAGAAGTTTGTACCTTAGTACCGCAGAGAGGAGCTATGCAGATAGCTTGAGAAGCTTCATCAAGGTGATATGTCTGTGACACAGTATGAGATGCAATTCTCAGAGTTGGCCCGTCATGCGATCTGGTTGGTTCCCACGGACAGAGAGAAGATCAGGAGGTTTATAAATAGCCTCACTTTTAAGCTTTGATTGCTTATGACCAAAGAGAGAGTGTCTGGTTCTACTTTTGATGAGATCATTGGCATTTCTCGGCAGATTGAGATGGTTCACGGTCAGGAGAGGGTTGAGAGGGAGACCAAAAGGCCTCGTGGACAGGGTGGATTCGGTGGTTCTCTTTCTGGGGGTCAGTTCCAGCACAGTAGAGGCTGTCCATTCATGCATGCTCAGACAGCTCGCCCAGTTCACCATGGTGCATCATCTGGCCATGGTTCTCACAGTTATCAGTAAGATCGCTCATCTCTAGGTTCCCTCCCAGCAGAGTTCTTCTTGTACTCCATCGGGTCAGGGTTCGTCTATGCCGGGTCCTTCTGTTAGTTATCCCGGTGCTCGAGGCTCCCTTCAGTCCCCAACACCAACACTGGGGTGTTGCTATGAGTGTGGGGAGTTTGGTCACATGAGGAGAGAGTGTCCCCGTCTAGTGGGAGGTACCGCTCTGCAGAGGATTCAGTTTATATCATCAGAATCAGTTCCTCCACCACCCGCCCAGTCAGCTAGGGGTCGCCCGAGAGGGGGAGGCAGATCAGGAGGTGGCCAGGATCGTTTCTATGCCTTCCCAGCCAGACCAGATGCCATTGCTTCTGATGCTGTGATTACATATATTGTTTCAATTTGCCACCGAGATGCCTCGGTATTATTTGACTGTGGTTCCACATATTCATATGTTTCCTCGTATTTTTCTCATTTTGTAGATATGCCCCGTGAGTCTTTAGTTTTATCTGTTCATGTATTTACTTCTGTGGGTGATACTATTACTGTGGATTGCGTACATCAGTCATGTGTGGTGACTATTGGGGGTCTGGAGACCCGAGTGGACCTTTTGATGCTTAGTATGGTTGACTTAGATGTTATATTGGGTATGAATTGGTTATCTCCATGCCGTGATGTTCTAGATTGTCACGCTAAGACTGTAATGTTGGAGATGCAGGGATTTTCCAGGGTTGAGTGGAGCGGTTCTATAGATTATGCACCAAGTAGGGTAATTTCATATTTGAAGGCTCACCGTATGGTTGAGAAAGGTTGCCTATATTATTTGGCTTTTGTGAGGGCTATTAGTGCGTAGACTTCTACCATTGATTCTGTTCCAGTGTACGTGATTTTCTTGATGTGTTTCCTGCAGGCCTTCCAGGCATGCCGCCTGACAAGGATATTGACTTTGGTATTGATTTGGTGCAGGTCACTCAGCCCATTTCTAGTCCACCATATCGTATGGAACCGGAGGAGTTGAAGGAGTTGAAAGAACAACTACAACTCCTTAATAAGGGGTTTATTCATCCTAGTGTGTCACCTTGGGGTGCACTGATTTTATTTGTGAAGAAGAAGGATAGTTCCATGAGGATGTGCATTGATTACAGGTAGTTGAACAAGGTCATTCAAGAACAAGTATCCTTTGCCTCGTATTGATGATTTATTTGACTAGCTTCAGGGAGCGAGGGTGATCTCCAAGATTGATTTGAGGTCCGGTTATCACCAGCTGAAGATTTGGGATTCGGATATTCTTAAGACAGCTTTCAGGACCCGTTATGGCTATTATAAGTTCTTGGTGATGTCTGTTGGGCTGACCAATACCCCAGCAACGCTCATGCATTTGATGAACAATGTATTCCAGCCCTATTTGGACTTATTTGTTATTGTATTCATTGATGACATCATGGTGTACTCTCGTAGCTAGGAGGAGCATGCTCAGTATTTGAGGATTGTATTACAGAGATTGAGGGAGGAGAATCTTTATGCAAAGTTCTCCAAGTGTGAGTTTTGGCTCGGTTCAGTAGCATTCATGGGACAAGTGATGTCCAGTGAGGATATTCAGGTGGATCCGAAGAAGATAGAGGTAGTTCAGAGTTGGCCTAGACCATCCTCAGCCACAGAGATTAGGAACTTTCTTGGTTTGGCAAGTTATTACGTCGCTTTGTGGAGGGATTTTCATCTATTGCATCGCCCTTGACCAAATTGACCCAAAAGGGTGCTCCATTCAGGTGGTCGGATGAGTGTGAGAAGAGCTTTCAGAAGCTCAATACTGCCTTGATCACAGCTCCAGTGTTAGTTCTGCCATCGGCTTCAGGTTCTTACATCGTGTATTGTGATGCCTCGAGGATAAGCATTAGATGTATACTGATGCAAGAGGGTAGGGTGATTCCTTATGCCTCGCGCCAGTTGAAGACCCATGAGAAAAACTATCCTTTCCATGATATTGAGTTAGCAACCATTGTTCACGCCTTGAAGATTTGGCGTCATTACTTGTATGGGGTTCATTGTAAGATCTATATTGAACACCAGAGTCTGCAGCATCTGTTTAAGCAGAAGAATCCTAATTTACGTTAGCGGAGATGGTTGGAGCTTCTTAAGGACAATGATATAACTATTTTGTACCATCCGGGGAAGGCTGACGCTTTGAGTCACCGGGCAGAGAGTTTGGGGAGTTTAACATATCTTCTAGCAGCAGAGAGACCCTTGGCATTGGATGTTTAGGCCTTCCAGCTTGTGAGATTAGATATTACGGAACAGAGTTGGGTATTGGATTGCATTTTCTTCAGGTCTTCTCTTTATGACCGTATCAAGGAGCGTCAGTATGATTACACCGATCTACTCGTTCTTCAAGACAGGGTCAGGCGAGGTGATGCTAGAGATGTCATTATTGGTGATGACGTCGTGTTATGTATGTAGGGCCGTATCTGTGTGCCTAATGTAGTGGGGCTTCGGGAGTTGATTCTTGAGAAGGCCCACAGCTCACGGTACTCCATCCATCCCGGTGCCGCGAAGATATACCAGGATTTGAGACAACACTATTGGTGGAGGCGGATGAAGAAGGATATAATTGGGTTTGTAGCTCGGTGTCTCAATTGTCAGCAAGTTAAGTATGAGGATCAGAGACCGGGTGGCTTGCTTAAGAGATTAGAGATCTCGAAGTGGAAGTGGGAGCGGATCACCATGGACTTTGTATTTGGGCTCCCACGGACTTCCAGGAAGTTCGATGCTATTTGGGTTATTGTGGATCGGATGACCAAGTCCGCGCACTTCATTCCAGTTGGTACTACTTACACTTCAAAGTAGTTGGCTGGGATGTATATTTGAGAGATTTTTCGCTTGTATGGTGTCCCAGTTTCCATCATTTCAGATAGAGGTACTCAATTTACTTTGGAGGGCCGCGAAGCGAGAGTTGGGTACTCAGGTTGAGTTGAGCACAACTTTTCACCCTCAAACAGAGGGATAGTCTGAGTGCACTATTCAGATATTGGAGGACATGGTGTGTGCTTGTGTCATTGACTTTGGGGGTTCATGGGACCTGTTTCTGCTGCTCGTGGAGTTTGCATATAATAATAGTTATCAATCGAGTATTCAGATGGCTCCGTACGAGGATTTATATAAGAGGAGGTGTAGATCTCCGGTAGGATGGTTTGAACTGGGTGAGGCTAGGCTCTTGGGTACAGACTTGGTTCATGACGCATTAGATAAGGTGAAATTGATTCAGGAGCGGCTTCGCACAGCGCATTCTAGGTAGAAGAGCTATGCAGATATGATGGTTTGTGATGTGTCTTTTATGGTTGGGGAGAAGGTGTTGCTGAAGGTATCACCCATGAAGGGTGTTATGAGGTTTGAGAAGAGGGGCAAGTTGAGGCCCTGGTTCATTGGGCCTTTTGAGGTGCTTTAGAGGATAGGGGAGGTGGCTTATAAGCTTGCCTTGCCACCTAGCTTGTCGAGTGTGCACCCAGTGTTTCATGTTTCCATGCTCTGGAAGTATATTAGAGATCCGTCCCATGTTTTGGACTTCAGCATGGTTCAATTGGAGGGTGATATGACTTATGATGTGGAGACGGTGGCCATTTTGGATCGGCAGGTTCGAAAGTTGAGGTCAAAGGACATAGCTGCAGTGAAGGTGCAGTGGATAGGTCAACTTACGGAGGAGTCCACTTGGGAAATCGAGTGGGAGATGCGGAGCAGATATCCGCACCTATTTGATTCTTTAGGTATGTTTCTGGACCCATTCGAGGACGAACGTTTTATTTAAAAGGGGGAGGATGTAACGACCAGGCAGATCGTTTCGAGAGTTATAGCCTCGCTTTCCCCTTTTCTGCTTCTTTTGTGCTTTTCATCTATATTTGATATATCGGGTTAGTTGGTTTAGGTCTGGAGTGGTTTCAGAGTGTAATGAAACATTTAGTATCTTATTTAGAAGCTTAAGTTGGAAAAGTCAATCAGATGTTGAGTTATGTGTAAACGATCTCGGATTTGAATTTTAATGATTTTGTTAGGTGATTTTGGAATTAGGAGCGCATCCGGAATGTAATATGGAGGTCCGTAGTAGAATTAGACTTGAATTGGCGAAAGTTCGAATTTTGACGATTTTCATCGGTAGTGGAAAATTTGATATCCGGGTCGGAATGGATTTCCAGAAGTTGAAATAGATTCGTAGTATCATTTGTGATGTGTGGGTAAAATGTGATGTCATTCGGATGTGGTTTGGTAGGTTTCAGCATCATTTGCGGAATTTGAAAGTTTAGAAGTTCTTAGGTTTGAATCCGAGGGTAATTTAGTGTTTTGATGTTGTTTTGGGTTATTCGAAGGTTCGACTAAGTTCGTATGGGGTTATATGAATTGTTGGCATGTTTGGTTGAGGTCCCCAGTGTCTCGGGTGTGTTTCGGGTGGTTAACAGATCAAATATGAACTTTGGAGAAATGCTGATGTTGGTTGTTACTTGTGTAATCGCACCTGCGAGGGTATTGTCGCATGTGCGGTGGGGCTGACGCAGGTGAGGGAGAGTGTTGGACTGGAGATAACCGCATGTGCGAGTGGGTGTGCGCACCTGCGAGCCCGCCAAAGTGGGTAATTGCCCGCAGATGTGAACGAGAGGAGGTCGGGTAGTGGCCGCAGGTGCGAGGTTAGTTCTGCACCTGCGAGGTCGCAGATGCGGATAGGGAGCACAGGTGCGAAGTTGGGGGTTTTAGTGATTTTATATAGGTGCAGAGGTTTTTGTGCAAATGCGGCACCGCATGTGCGCATTTTTAGCCGCAGGTGCGAAAAGCTGGGCAGAACATATAAATAGAAGACTTCGCGAATTTTTGTTCATTTCCACCATTTTTAGTTGGACTTTGAAGCTTTTTGGGGTGATTTTGAAGGGGATTCAAGGGGTTTTTAGTGAGGTAAGTTGCTTGAGCTCTAATACTCCTGTCTATGGTGTTTTTCCATTGTTTTATGATCTAAGTAGTGGGGTTTAGGAGTGAAAATGAGGGGTTAGGGCTTGGGATTTTGGAGAGTGTAAATTTAGGATTTGAGGGACCAAATGATGTCGGATTTTGAAAAGTTTTGTATGGTTAGACTTGTGAGTGATTGGGCTATCAAGTTTTGCAGCTTTTGTTGAATTTCGAGACGTGGGGCCAAGTTTGAGCTACTTTTGGGTTTTGGGTCTAATTTGGTAGTTTTCTTGTGGAATTGCTTCCTTTAGCATATATTAATGGAATTGTACTAGTTGTGACTAGATTCAGAGCATTTGGAGGACGAATCGAGAGGCAAGAGCATTGTAGAGTAGGGGTTTGTTCCGATTGAGGTAAGTAACTGTCTTAAATCTGGTCTTGAGGGTATGAAACCCTGAGAAATTCATATAATGTTGGTATTTAGAGGTGATGCACATGCTAGGTGACGGATGTGTGAGCGTGCACCGTGTGGGATTGAGACTTGGTCCGTCGTATTAGACTTTAAAGTCAAATAGCCATTGTTATTACCTGTTCATTCTTGTTTTTGAGTTATTAACTGTCTTACATGTTAGAAACCATGCTTAGGTTATATGAAAACACTATTGGGACCCGCAGTGGTCGTGAACTTGTTGTATTGACTGCTAAATTGATGTCTTGTACTCAGTCATTATTTACTTATGCATCTTATCTCAGCTCTCTCTCATGATTTGATTAGTACTAGTTATATTCCTTGTTTGGGTTGTTGTTGTGATAACTGTGAGGCTGGAGAGGCTAGTGACTAATATAGAGGGCCTGAGTGCCGGGTTGAGAGATGTATGAGATATGTTGGATCGGACTACATGCCGCAATAATATTGGAACGGGTTACACACCGCAACAAGCCTTCGGGCCATGTTATCGGATTAGGATGCACGCCGCAACAGTACTTGGATCGGGCTGCAAGACGCAACAATGTATGGATCGGGCTGCATGCCGTAGTAATGTATGGATCGGGCTACACGCCGCAACAATATTGGGTCGGGCTGCACGCCGCAACAATATAGCGCTTGGGCTGTAGGAGCCCCTCCGGAGTCTGAACACCCCCAATGAGCCTAGGTACCTTGATTGCGAGTATGAGGCTAAGAGCCGAATGATTGAGCTGTTGAGATAGATGAGTGATAGTAGTCTTGTGAGTATGTACTTGCTTTTATGTATTGTTGAACGTTGTTGTTGTTGTGATATTTTGGAGTACTAATACGGTTTTCACTTGAGCTCGATATGCCTTGATTTTAGAACATCGGTTTGAATGTCTGCCTAATTTTGCTTCACTGATATTTCTGGAATGAGCTGTATTTTGTGTAGCTCGGTTTTATTACTCAATTCCTTTTATTCTGTTACTTACTGAGTTAGAGTACTCACGTTACTCCATGCACCTTGTGTGAAGATTTAGGTGAGCCCGTTCATATAGATCATTGAGCTCGTGCTCTTGTGGTTGTCGAAGATATACGAGGTAGCTGCCAGTGTCCACAACCCTTGATTTTCCTCTATTATTATCTTTTCTTCTTTTTTTTGGTATTAGGGGAACATTGTAAACTCCGATTTAAATCTGGTTTAGATGCTCATTACTTAGTGACGCCCCAATCTCGGGCTTTCTTTTCCGCACTTTTATTTGAGTTGAACTCTTTTATGAAGGTTTTATTATGAATAGCTTTGAATTATCTTTTGAAATGAAATATTGATGTGTTTTTGGTAATGTGTCGGCTTGCCTAGTACCACTATAGGCGCCATCATGACAGGGTTAGTTTTGGGTCATGACAAAACCTTTTGTTAACGGATCTACAATCATGAGATCATTTCTAATATGCTCAAGTGACACTTTTTTGGTTCTGAACTTCCTCCTTGATGGGAAAGTACTTTAATTCCATATGTTTGGCACCTATGGATTACTTATCGTTCTTGGAGAAGAATACCGCTGCCGAATTATCACAGTAAATTTTTAGTGGCTTGGTAATGGTGTCGACCCAAGTCCTGAAATAAAGTTTCGTAGTCATAATGCATCAATTGTGGCTTCAAAACATGCCAAAAATTCTTCTTCCATCGTGGATGTAGCAATGACAAACTGTTTGGCACTCTTCCATGATATTGCTTCTTCAGCTAATTGGAATAAATAACCAAACGTGGACTTTCTAGTGTCAATACATCCAACGAAATCTGAATCCAAGTATCCAAACACTTCCAAATGCTTGGATCTTCTATACACGAGCATGTGATCCTTCATTCCTTTCAGGTACCTCAAGACTTTCTTTGCACCTTTCTAGTGATCCGACCGCAAAACTAATATTCGGTCTTGTGCAAGTCTGAGTATATATCGAACTACCAACAATAGAAGAGTAAGGAATTGATTTCATTTCTTTTCGTTCTACATCATTCTTAGGGCATTACATAATACAAAATTTATCCCCTTTTTGAATTGGAACAAATCCTGCTAAACAATTATTCATGTTAAATCTCTCTAGAACTCTTTGGATATATCCTGCTGAGACAATCCCAATAATCCTTGTGATCTATCACGGAATATTTCTATTCCTATCACATAGGATGCCTCGCCCATATCTTTCATTTTAAAATTCTTAGAGAGAAAATCATTAGTCTCACACAATATGCCTAAATCATTAGCAACAAGTAGGATATCATCAACATATAGGACTAAAAATATAAACTTTTTCCCACAAATCTTTTGGTATATACACCGATCAACGGTATTTTTCACAAATCCAAAAGATGTTATGGTATCATTAAATTTTATATACCATTGTCGTGAGGCTTGTTTAGTCCATATATTGACTTCTTCAGTTTACAGACCATTTGACCTTTTTCATTAGTTTCGAAACCCTTTGGTTGGTCCATATAAACTTGCTCCTCGAGGCCTCCATTAAGAAGGACAGTTTTCACATCCATTTGGTGTAACTCTAAATCATAATGAACCACTAAAGCCATAATAATTCTTAACGAGTCTTTCTTTGAGACCGGTGAAAAATTCTCTTTATAATCAATATCTCCTTTCTAAATATAGACCTTGGCAAAAAGTATGGCTTTATATCATTCAATATTGCCATTTGAATCGTGTTTGGTCTTAAAGACCTATATGCACTCGATTCTTTTATAACTTTCTGGAAATTCAACGAGACCCTAGACTCTATTGTATTCCATGGATTTTAACTCTTGCTTCATGGCATCAATCCATTTGTCAGACTCATTACTTTCTATGGCTTGTGAATATGAAACCAGATCCTTATTATGACCAATGTCAAAAACTGATTCTTGCAAATAAACCACATAATCATCTGAAATAGCTGATTTTCTAACTCTTTAGGATTTTCTGGATGGAATTTCTTGTGGTTCATTTGTGTCAGATATTTGTAAGTTAGTTTCTTCATGAAGTGTTTCATCCAAATGTTTCTCAGTGTTGTCAAAGTTTTCTTCAACAAGTGGAACAATATTTGGTATTTGTGTGGAAGTAGGCATATTCGTGGGTAATCGAATATTGACCCTCACCTCTTTTATTTCCACACTTTGCTTTTGAACACTTTCACTAAATTCTTGAACTATGGTTTGGACAGTAAAACACATACCATTTAGATTCTTTGGGTAACCAATAAAGTAACCACTTACTATCCGAGAATCTAATTTCTTTTCTTGTGGATTATAAACTCTAGCTTCCGCTGGGCAACCCCAAATATGCAGGTGCTTTAAACTAGGTTTTCTTCATGTCCACAGTTCAAAAAGGGTCTTTGGAACTGCCTTACTAGGAACCCTATTAATAATATATAGCGGTTTTAAGAGCATACATCCACAATTATTTGGATAGTGATGAATTACTCATGATGATCCTAACCATATCCATAAGTGTTCGATTACACCTTTCTGCAACACCATTTTGTTGAGGTGTTCTTGGCATAGGATACTATGCACATATGCCACGTTCCTCGAGTAACTTTTCAAATGGACCTGGACATTATCCTGATTCATTATATTTCCATAATATTCACCACCTTTATCTGACCTAATGATTTTCACCTTTTTATCTAATTGTCTTTCAACCTCATCAACAAACACTTTGAGAGCATCTGTTGCTTGAGATTTTTTTTCCAGCAAATAGATGTATCCATAACGTGAAACGTTATTGATAAAAGTGATAAAATATTTTTCTCCACCAAAAGATGAAACATCAAAGGGTCCACAAATATCGGTGTATATAATTCAAGAAGCTGGGTGCTTCTTGTGGCACCTTTCTTACTATGTTTGGTTTGCTTTCCCTTAATGCAATCAAACATATAGTAAAATCAGTAAAATTTAAATTCGGAGGAATCTCATTCTTTACTAATATTTTTAACCTTTCTTTGGATATATGACCCTAACGTCTATACCATAGGTAAGCATAACTCTCATTTAGTGAACTACGTTTAATTCCAATATTATGTTGAACAGTAAGAAGGGATTCAGAAAAACCAATATCGAGTTTTATTTATGTAAACCATCACTAAGAAACCAGAACCATAAAAATACCATTCTTATATAAACTGAAACAACCATTTCCAAACTTTAAATCAAATCCAGAAACATCAAGTCTTGAAATAGAAATCAAATTCCTAGAAACTGAAGGTACATCAAGAGTCTGTAATAGATCTAGGTGACGTCCAGTCTCCATGATTAAACGATAAGTCCATGTGCCTTCAATTGGAGCCTTCATATGATTTCCCATGAACAAGAAATCCTTATTTGGATTTATAGTTTGGATCATAAGGAATCCTTGCAAAGTAGTAGACACATGAGCAGTTGCACCAGAATCAAGCCACAAAGTATTATTAGGAACTTCTACTAAATTTGATTCGAAACATACAAAAGCACTAGTTGTATCTTTCTTTTCGAATCAAGCTTTACGTTTAAGGCAATCTTTCTGATAGTGTCCTTCCTTGTTACAGAAACGACACGTATCTGCCTTATGTTCCTTTTTAGCATCCCGTGAAGCTTTGGTATGTGCTTTCTTCTTCTTGAACTTGTTGGCCTTCACTTTAAGTCCTTTACCAGCTCTGTGACCCATGAGGTTAATTGAATGACTCCCTTGTTTATTAAGTCTTGACTCCTCCTGAGTAAGCATACTAGACAATTCACTAACATTCCACTTATCCTTAATAGTGTTACAGTTAATTAGAAAAGGTTCATACTCAGGAGGCAACAAGATCAGAATAAACTGAACCAAGAAAGAGTCGTCAACTTTCATCCCCAAGGTTTGAAGTCTTGCTACAATGTTAGTCATCTCGATGATATGATTTTGCATACTACGCGACCCATCAAACTTCATGGTCATGAGTTCAGCCATTAGTGTACCAGCGAGAGGCTTATCTGCAGAACAAAAATGTTCTTCCACAAACTTAAGGTATTCCCTGGCACTTTCTGTTTGTGGAATATTACTCTTAATGTTGTCGGCAATACGCATTCGCATAAACATAATGCTTAGCCTGTTAGAGCGTTACTTTATGGAAAGACTTCTTATCTGCATTGCTCGTATCAGTAATGGCAGCAGGCTTATCATTCAGCAGAGCCAAGTAAAGATCCATTACACTAAGTGGAACTAGACCTATTCATTCAATTTAGATAAGTTCAATCCATTGAACACAGTAACAGACGAAGCATGCGAATGAAGAGGAATAACTGCAAAATAGATAATGCATGCTCGCAAATCAATATTGTAACGACCCGACCGGTTGTTTTGAGCAATTGCACTTCGCTCGATAGTTTTCGGGCATGAGTATCTCAATATGATGTATTATGACTTATGCGAATCATCGGTTTTGGTTTTCAGGTTTCTTCGGAATTGATTGAAAGAATGACTCTCATCCTGAAGCTTTAAATTTGAAAGGTTTGACCAAGTTTTGACTTTTTAGTATTTGACATCGGATTGGATTTCTGATGGTTTCATTAGCTCCACTGGGTGATTTTGGACTTAGGAGTGTGTCTGGATCGTGACTTGGAGGTCCGTAGTGGAATTTGGCTTGAAATGGCGAAAGTTAGAATTTTAGAAAGTTCGACCGGGAGTGAACTTTTTGATATCAAGGTTGGATTCTGACTCTGGAAGTTGGAGCAGGTCCGTAATGTCAAATGTGACTTGTGTGAAATTGAGGTCAATCGGATTTGATATGATAGGTTTCGGCATCGGTTGTGGAAGTTGAAGTTTCAAAGTTCAATGATTTTGAATTGAGGTGTGGTTCGTTGTTTCGATGTTGTTATGTGTATTTTGAGGCCTCGAGTAGGTCCGTGTGATGTCATTAGACTTTTTGGAATGTTTGGGCGGGGTCCCGAGGGGCTAGGGCGTGTTTTAGATTGATTTCAGATCATTTTTCATTCTATGTTGCATTGCTGAGAATTTTCTGGTTCTGTTATGACCGCACTTGCGGAGTGCGCATGTGCGGAGCTGCAAAAGCGAAAATGCTATCGCGAAAGCGATAAAGGGAGCTGGGCGATGGGATCGTAGGTGGGGGTGCTTGGACGCAACTGCGCAATCACATATACGGTTCAGGTGTGCAGAAGCGATTTAAGTACCGCAGGTGCGAGGTTTTGCGGAGTAAGGTTGTTTTGCAGAAGTGATGAATTTCCGCAGAAACGGTGGTCGCGAGTGTGACAATTTGACCACAAATGCGGAATATCTGGGCAGAAGCTATAAAAGTCGAGGTTTTGGTTCTTTCTTCATAATTTAACATTTTGGACTGGGATTGAGGAAATTTTTGGAGCAAGTTTCGTCACAAGGATTGGGGTAAGTTTTTTCTACTCGGTTTTGATCATATTTCATGAATCTATCTTCATTTTTCGAAATTGGTTGATGAATTTTAATGAGGAAATTGGGGGTTTTGGCCTAAAGTTTCATACCATGAATATTTGAGTTTTGAACATCAAATTGGTGTCTGATTTGAGTTAAACTAGTATGGTTGGAATCGTAATTGAATGGGTTGTCAGATTTTGTGAATTTGTTGGGTTTTGAGGTGCGGGTCCGGGTTGGGATTTTGGGCCGATTTTGGGTTTTGATTCAAGACTCGATCTTTTATGATCGGGATTGGTTCTGTTAGCATTGTTTGATGTGTTTGAATTGTTATTGGTCAGTTTCGAGCCATTTAGAGGTCAGAACGCACGAGATGGTATATTTGGAGCATCGTTTGGCCTGCTCGACATTTGTATTAGCTCATTCGAGGTAAGTAACTCTTCTAAACTTAGTGTCAAGGGTATAAAACCCTGAAATACATGCTATGTGATTGGTATTGAGGTGACGCACACGCTAGGTGACGGGCGTGTGGGAGTGCACCCTGTGAATTGCGACTCTGTTGTTCCCATGGCCCTGTATAGTGGCCTTATTTTGTTGATATTTGTGATTTCACCATGTGATAAGGTAATTGAGATGTCAATCATGCTAAATATCATGTTTAGGCTTCATGATGATGTTGTTTGTACCGATAGTGGTTATTTCTGGATGTCATCTCACTGATTTCCATTGATACTTTTGTACTCAGTCATATTCATGCATTCATATCATACCTCAGTTGTTGTTATTGATACATCATATCATTGTTGTCAGGCTAGATTCATGACATTGTGTGCCTGTGAGTGAGACTGGAGAGATTGATGACTGAGTGAGGCCGAGGGCCTGAGTGAGAGTGACATTTTTGGATCGGGATGCATGCTGCAACATATTATATCTATTATACTTTATGGGATCGGTCTCCATGCCCCAACCATATATATGATTATATTTATGTATATGGATTGGGTTTCATACTGCAACAAGCCTTAGGGCTACTTATATATATTATGGATCGGGTTGCACACTGCAACGGGATTGGATCAGGCTGTACGCTGCAACGATATAGCGCTTGGGGTGAAGGAGCCTTTCCAGAGTTTGTACACCCCCAGTGAGCGCAATTGAATATATATATATATATGTATATATATATATATATATGTATATATATGTGTATATATATATATATATATATATATGTATATATATGGATCGGGCTGCACGCCGCAACAGTTATTATACAGTGCTGAGTGATTTAGTGTGCTGAGTATTGAGCTTAGTAGAGAGGATGCGAGGCAATGAAATTGAGTACCCTGAGAGTGGGAGTACATGTTTCACCTCTGAAATACATGGCATTTACATGCATACATGACATACAGGCATAAAGAAGCATTTTTTTCTCACGTTATATAGTATCATGTCATTCATGACTTATTATACACATTGATATATGGATATGGAGAGGCACTTTATACCTGTTATTTGGAAAGAAAATGAAACATTTTATTTGTTGTGGAAGGATATTTGGAAAATTAGAGTTTTCAAACTTACTCATACTTTTGGCATTTTCGGTAAGAGATCTGGGATTTTCTTTCACTGAAATATTTGAAAGGCATGACCATTTTTCTGGAACTGTGAACGAGCTGAGTATTTTACTTTTGAGATATCTCTTTTATAGTTGCATTTATGTTGTTACGAACTGTTGTGGAAATATTGGCTCTGAACTGATCCTGTGTTAGCTCATCGTTGTTTTCAACCTAAGGTTAGGTCTGTTAGTTACTCAGTACATGTGGTCGGTTGTACTGATACTACACTTCTGCACATTGCGTGCAAATGTTGGTTGTTGTTGTTGCTGTGTTCGATGGTTGCGGGACTTGAAGATGTACTGGAGTCCCTGTTGTAGCTGCCTCATTTGTTCGAGGTAGTCTTAGATTATAAAACCCTGTTTATGTAGTTTTCAAATAGACTGTGTATTTCTTTCATTGTTGCTTTGTAAACTCCATTCATAGAAGCTCATGATTTGTACTACAAGTCCTTGGGAAATGCATAAGATTTAGATAATTTTGTTGTTTAATTGTTTTATTAAGTTAAATGAAACTGGATAATTGTTAATTGGCTCACCTAGCGAGTTGGGTTAGGTGCCATCATGACTGGTGGATTTTGGGTCGTGACAAGTTGTTATCAGAGCTCTAGGTTCATAGGTTCTACAAGTCATGATCAAGTGTCTAGTAGAGTCTTGCGGATTGGTATGATGACGTCCATACCTATCTTCGAGAGACTACGAGGCATTTAGGATATACTTCCCATCTTTCTTTCGTTATCATGCGGCATTGATTCAGCTTGAAGCGTAATCTTTTGAATTTCTTCCATGCATTTTTTATGCGCACATAAGCGCTCGGTATCAACTATGCATCGATGGGTTGTGATCTTCATGGTTGAGGTGCGATATGTGATTTTGTCATGTTAATGATGAGCCAGTCTAGGGGACTTGAGGCAGGGTCTTGTTTGTGTCTTGAGTGCTGAGATTTCGATTTTATGAGCACGTGCATTTGGGACTTATATGTCTGTTGATGTCCTTATTGGTGGGATTTTGAGACTGGATGACTATGTGGTGTGTATAATTTGATGGTGAGATGAGTTCAGGCTCAGTGAGATTAAGTGATTGCATAATATCTATGACTGTTGAAGTGTATCGAGAGAGGTCATCTTGAAGCAAAGCAGGTGGGTTATCACCTGCGAGGTGTCCTGAGGTTGTGTGGCCCCTATGTAGTGTTGTAGTGAGTACTCTTTGACCAGTGAATGATATATGTTGCAATTTGAGTTTAGATCGCTTGTGGAAGTTGTCCTGACTATTACAATGGTGAATGCGAGATTTGCAGTTAATTTAAAGTATTAAATGGTTTGTGTTGCCTGAGCTTATGAAGGATTTAGTGGAATCTCACTATGGTATTACGACAGTAGTAGAGTATGGGCATTGTGAGCTTTTGTATGTTTTGATCTATGGCTCTGAGCCAAGTGGGGGAGTCTGCTATTGATAAGTTAATTTCACGATTATGTGATGTATTGATTTCAGTTTGGGGAATGCTGGTGAATCAGTTGTGGCTTACAGAGGTTGAGATCGAGGATGACTCGAGTAAAGGAAATTTTGGATAAGGGTTGTGTTATGCCTTATGGGTATACGGGAAACATTGAATGATTTAGTTGTTATTCGTAAAGGATGTTATGTGCACAAAGTGAGGATTCACCCGGTTGCTTATGAGTGTGGATTACTTCCTGGGTTGTGATTGTGCTAATGGGGCGCAGGTTGTTCGGCTCGTTTGGTCAGTTTAGTGGAGATTTGAGCAGAGTGGAAGATCCTTGAGAATAGTCTGAATGGATTCAAGATTTAATGTAGCAACTGGAAATTTTCAAGATTTGTATTTGGCTAGGATCTGAGATTTTCATTGAAAGGCGTCAAGATTTGTGGTATTTCTATATCGTTGTGGATTCTACATTCCGGTATCAGGAGAGAAAACAAAAGAATAGCTTAAATTCATAGAAAGTCTCTTCAGAGTAAGTATTTGAGTTGCGGTACTTCTGGGGTGCTTAGGAGAACATAGGGAGGTGTGGTTTTATGCCAGGGTCTCGTGTGTGAGTTTTGGTTGAGCATTGTGGTATTATGGCAAGGAGAAGAATCAATTTGAAGGTAATTAAGAAGAAACTCAGAGAAATAGGACATCTTGGTAGTAGGTTGGATCGGCATGGTAATGAGTAAGATCGGTTCTTTGGGTGCATATGATGTGGTGAGCTTCTACATTTGATTCGTGGTAATGCTCTTGGGTTTTGGTGAACAACATACCTTGGTTGAGTTAGAGGGATTCAGTCTTGACGGTTTGGTTTTTTGCAAATGGGATTTGGGGAGTTCTTGATGGTTTGTACCATGGTTAGAGATGTATATTTCCTACTGGCGCGAGGAGCATGTGATGTATAGTGATTTCCTCCTGGATGAAATCAAATGAAAAGTTCTTAACTAATTGATGGGGTAGTTGCTTGTTACTCGGAGCAGATTATGAAGTTCTCGTATTTTCATAGGATGGCATGGTATATGCGGTGTGTTTTGTGAGATCGAGATTTGGCATGTGCAAGGTTACAGTGTATTTCTTAGACAGCATGGACGGTTTCAGATGACTAGGAAAATGATATTACTATTAGATATGGCTTGGCGAGAGTGAAAATCTCAGAAGGGGCACAGTGTTTTGTTGTATGGGTACTTCATTGGTATTGTGTCACTCTCCTAGTTGATCGACTGCTGATATTCAAATTTTGCTTTGTGGCACAAAAGAATTATAGAAGTATTCTTCGTGGGTTGATCGTGTACTTACAGATTCGGGCGGTGAAGTTGGGATCAGATATGGTGATTCAGACGTTTTATGGATTTGGAGACTAGGAGTTCTCATAAACATGTTACTTCATGGTTGTGGACTGTGAAGACACGGGCAAAAACTAGTCATATGGGAGTATGTGTTATGATTCAGTCATTGTTAACTTTCAGAGAGTTATTTATATATTGTGGGTGACCAGAGTTGATTGGGGTTCATTAGTTGTCCCAATATGGATGTGTGTTCTGCATCGAGTCGGATTTGTTAAATCTGAACTACTATTGTTGAGGGAGGTTCCATTCGATTGTTGTTAAGCTTATTCATGTTCCGAGATTATTTGTGAGTTACTCTTGTATGTTACGCGGGATTGTGATTCATTTATATATGCACAAATGATATGGTTATGTTTGGGTTTTATGGCGGAATTTGAGTGAGATGAGTAATTGGGTATTGCATGATTAAGGGCGCGTTGGTTATGTTCTTTCGGGTTTTTTGTGGCATTGTATCGTCTAATTATTCATGGTTCTTTGAGTTAATGCACTTTGATTACTTGATGTCTAATTTTGCGTGGTTATTGATTTTGAGCAAGGCGGCTCGAGGTATATAATATGGACCAGCGTTTGGATGGGGTCACGCATTGTAGCGGAGTTATGTAGAGGTATGATACCTTGTGTTAGATTTGTGAGTTATGCAGTGTGTGATGGGTCTTAGTATTGTGTTGTGGTGATACGCATTGATCTTGCATGACGGTTCTCTTGTCTGGTGTCATTTCCCATGTTTGGGTACATTTGGAATGTCTCTTGTTGGTGCACGGATTGCACGGGTTGTGGCTTTAGATTGCACTGATATATCATGTCCCTAGAGTGGTCGTGTTGTATGGGGTGAGGTCATTGGGCCTAGAATGGGTTCTATCAGGATTCATTACAACGTGGTTGGAAGAATAATATCAAAATTCGGCTTAGAAATTTGCTAAAGTTCCTATCGAAGGAGAAGGAGTTCCACAACTTGTTGATCTGGTGAATGGTTATGAGTTTCTGCGAGTTTCTCTCATCATTGATAGGATGTGACGGTGTTAGAACGAGGCTTTGTTGATAAGAGGTTTATTATCGGCATTGGGTTGTTTTGAGCAGTTGATGTGATTAAAAATTATCGCTATGAGTATTTGATTTTTAAGGTATATCATGTGATTACATCTTGGGATACAGATATGGCTTGATACCACCTATTCATACTTATATAGAGTGTAGATACGAGATTCTGATTTTATAGAAAATTTCGGATGTGAAAATTTGGTTCTAAGGCTTATGGGTTAGTTGGATTAAGAAATTTCAGTCATGTTTTTGCTATCAAACCTATATAGGATAGGGTGACGTGGGATCACCCCCGAGTATGTGCATAGCAAGTTTACACCGCGATTTAATGGATTTTGGAACAACTCTAGGCACGTTCGAGGACAGACGTATGTTTAAGTGGGGGATGATGTAACGACCCGAGCGGTAATTTTGAGCAATTGCACTTCGCTCGATAGTTTTTGGGCATGAGTACCCCCGTATGATGTATTATGACTTATGTGAATCATCGGTTTTGGTTTCCAGGTTTATTCGGAATTGATTGAAAGAATGACTCTTAGCCTGAAGCTTTAAATTTGAAAGGTTTGACCAAGTTTTGACTTTTTAGTATTTGACCTCGGATTCAATTTATGATGGTTCTGTTAGCTCCGCTGGGTGATTTTGGACTTAGAAATGCATCTGGATTGTGACTTGGAGGTCCATAATGGAATTTGGCTTGAAATGGTGAAAGTTAGAATTTTGGAAAGTTCGACCAGGAGTGGACTTATTGATATCAGGGTCGGATTCCGATTCCAAAAGTTGGAGCAAGCCCGTAATGTCAAATATGACTTGTGTGCAAAATTTGAGGTCAAACGAACGTGATTTGATAAGTTTCGGCATCGGTTGTGGAAGTTAAAGTTTAAAAGTTCAATGATTTTGAATTGAGGTGTGATTCACCGTTTCGATGTTGTTATGTGTGTTTTGAGGCCTTGAGTAGGTCCGTGTGATGTCATTAGACTTGTTGATATGTTTGGGTGGGGTCCTGAGGGGCTCAGGCGTATTTTGGATTGATTACGGATCATTTTTCATTCCATGTTGCATTGTTGAGAATTTTCTGGTTCTGATATGACCGCACCTTCAGAGTGTTAAGCGCAGGTGCAGAGCCGCAAAAGCGACAGTGCTATCGCAGAAGCGAGAAAGGGAGTTGGGTGATGGGATCGCATGTGCGGGTGCTTGAACGCTCCTGCGCATTCGCATATGCGGTTAAGGATTGCAGAAACGCGATCGCAGAAATGGTTTAAGGACCGTAGGTGCGAGGTTTTGCGGAGTGAGGCTATTTCGCAGAAGCGAGGAACTTCCGCATAAGCGGTGGTCTCAGGTGCGATAATTTGACCGCAAATGCAGAATATCTGGGCAGAAGCTATAAAAGTTGATGTTTTGGTTATTTCTTCATATTTCAACATTTTGGACTCGGATTGAGGCGATTTTTGGAGCAATTTTCGTCACAAGGATAAGGGTAAGTGTTCTCTACTCAGTTTTGATCATATTTCATGAATCTATCTTCATTTTTGACAATTGGTTGATGAATTTTAATGAGGAAATTGGGGGGTTTGGCCTAAAGTTTCATAACATGAATTTTTGAGTTTTGAACATCGAATTGGAGTTGGATTTGAGTGAAACTAGTATTGTTGGACTCATAATTGAATGGGTTGTCGGATTTTGTGAGTTTTGTCGGGTTCAGAGGTGCGGGCCTGGGTTGGACTTTTGGGCTGGCTTTCAGGTTTTGATTCAGGACTCGATCTTTTATGATCGGGATTGGTTATGTTACAATTGTTTGATGTGTTTGAATTGTTGTTGGTCATTTTCGAGCCATTTGGAGGTCGGAAGGCATGTGATGGCATATTTGGAGCATCGTTTGGTCTGCTCGTTATTTGTATTGAGCCGTTCGAGGTATGTAACTCTTCTAAACTTAGTGCCGAGGGTATAAAATCCCGCAATACGTGTTATGTGATTGGTATTGAGGTGACTCACATGCTAGGTGACAGGTGTGTGGGAGTGCACCCTGTGAATTGGGACTCTGCTGTTCCTATGGCCCTGTATAGTGGCCCTATTTTGTTGATATTTGTGTTTTCACCATGTGATAAAGTAATTGAGCTGTCAATCATGCTAAATATCATGTTTAGGCTTCATGCCGATGTTGTTTGTACCCATAGTGGTTATTTCTGGCTCTCAGTCTTAGTTATTGTTATTGATACATCATATCATTGTTATCAGGCTAGATTCATGACATTGTGTGCCCGTGAGTGAGACTGGAGAGATTGATGACTGAGTTAGGCAGAGGGCCTGAGTGAGAGTGACATCATTGGATCGGGCTGCACGCCGTAGCATATTATATCTATTATACTTTATGGGATCTAGCTGCGCACCGCAGCCATATATTGATTATATTTATTTATGTGGATCGGGTTGCACGCCGCAACGAGATTGGATCGAGCTGCATGCCGCAGTGATATAACGCTTAGGCTAAAGGAGCCCCTCCGGAGTCTGTACACCCCTAGTGAGCACAGTCGAATATATATATATGGATTGGGCTGCAGGCCGCAGCAGTTATTATACAACGCTAGTGATTTAGTGTGCTGAGTATTGAGTTTAGTAGAGAGGATGCCAGGCAATGAAATTAAGTACCCTGAGAGTTGGAGTACATATTTCTGTCACGACCTAATTTACCCTCCGAAAGGTATCGTGACAGCACCTAGTCTCTATGACTAGGTAAGCCTAAAATTTGCAGAACTGACAGAATCAATAAGATAAAGACAGAAAGATAACAAGTAGATGTAACGTAGCTGCTCAGCATATACATTTATACTTACCAAAACCCGGAATGTCACCATAGTCACAAGCTCTTTACCAAATGAAGCTCTAACAATGAAACGACGGAAAAATATACAAGTCTTCTATGCCTATACTAGAGTAGAAGGGGAATCAGGGGATTCTGCGGATGCGGCAAAATTACCTCGCGGTCTCCTGGCTGCTGCTAGACGACTCCTAGCCACGATACTGGGTGCTGGTACCTGGATCTGCACATGGGGAAAACATGCGCAGGAAAGGGCGTGAGTACTCCACATTCGGTACTCCGTAAGTTCCAAGCCTAACCCAGTCAAATGGTGACGAGGTCAGGTTGAGGCCCTACTGAGTTTGTAAAAACAAGTTAATATATGATTTAAAACAACGAAGTACAGATAAGCAATGATAAATAAGATTAACAAAGACGGAAAGATTTAATAACAGAAAGAGATCCCTCGGCTCAGCACAACATATATCTCAACAGTGAATGTGCAATACAGTACACGTGGAAAGCTCCCGGATCTCGGTCCGTAGTCCCAATTTAAATATGCTATACGGTACAGGGGGAAAGCTCTCGGATCTCGTCCGTAGTCCCAATTTAAATGTGCATTTCAGTACAGGGGAAAGCTCCCGAATCTCGGTCCATAGTCCCAATTTAAATATTAAATGCAGTACAGGAGGGAAAGCTCTCGGATCTCGGTCTGTAGTCCCAATTTAAATATGCAAAGAAGAAATATGTCACTTATGGCTTAACTTAAACAATCCAGGAAGAACAATAGGTAAGAATAGAGTAAAACTACATAAGCATGATGTGACTAGTAGCAATAAGAAGAAATCAATTAGAACAGGTAGGCATGCTTAGTCTTAGGCTATCTACTCAATTAAGATAATAATATATGAATAGAAATGAGCGATTTCATGGGAGTAAAAATAGGATTTTAGCAACAATGACCCGTGTACGCACTCGTCACCTCGCATACACGGCGTCCACATAACAAAATCAGTATAAAAATGCCAAAGGGAAAGTCCCCAACAAAGAATTATGAAAGCCACTTACCTGGAATGTGCTAATAAACTCAATACCAAGCTCTTGCCACGAGTATCTGACTCCGGGTTGCCCAAATCTATGATCCTCCTCTTCAAATCCTACTGAAAATCTCCAAGTTTCGAGCTCACAATCGATTTTGGAATTATGAAATTCAAACCCTCGGATTTTTGGTATAAATTTCCCAGACATATCGCACTTGCGACACTGGGATCGCACCTGCGATGCTGCACCTGCGGAAACCCAATCGCAGGAGCGGAAGTTCATTAAGTGGCATCGGGTTGTACCTGCGGCACCCCTTTCGAACCTGCGTGCCCGCACATGCGAAAATACCATCGCAGGTGTGGAAATTACTTTAATGGCATGGGGTGGCACCTGCGGCTCCCCCTTCGCACCTGCGTGTCCGCACCTGCGGAAATACCATCGCAGGTGCGAGATACCAGAACCAGAATGGTTCAGCTGTTCTAGATTTCACAAAACTCACCCGTTGGGCATCCGAAACAACCCCGAGGCCCCCGGGGCCTCAACAAAACCTACTAACTGACCCTAGTACCTTGTTCAAACTTTGTCGAGCCTTAAAAACACATCCCATAACATCAAAATCATCAATTATGCATAGATTCAAGCTTAAGAACTTAGAAAATTTCTAGAATTCACATCCGACGCCGAAACACGTCTAAACTCATCCAAATGACCTCAAATTTTGCACACAGGTCATAAATGACATTACGGACCTTTTGTCACTTTTGAAAATCCATTTCGAGTCCGATATCAAAATCTCACCTATCGGCCAAAATCGCCGAATTTCTAATTTTTGCCAATTCAAGCCTAAATCCACAACCGACCTTGAAAACAGATTTCGAGCATGCTCCTAACCCCGAAATCACCCAACGGAGCTAACAAAGTCGACGGAATTCCATTCCGAATCCGTGTTCACACAACTCTAGCTATAGCCATATTTCTAAAGCTAAATTCCACATTTATGGACTATGTGTCCAAAATCACCCCGGATTCATCGCTCAACGCACCAACAAGTTCCAATAACATAAATAGACATGGGAGAAACGGTAAATAAGGGATCGGGCGCTAATTTTTAAAACTACCGACCGGGTAGTTACATCCTCCCCTCTTAACAAAATCGTTCATCCTCGAACGAGCATAGAAACATACCTGGAGCTGGGGAGGGTACTGACTCCACATATCCTGCTCGGTCTCCCAAGTCGCCTTCTCGATTGGCTGACCCCTCCACTGAACCTTTACTGACGCAATATGCTTTGACCTGAGCTTCCTGACCTGCCTGTCCAATATAGCCACAGGCTCCTCAACATATGATAGATCCTTATCCAATTGGCCTGAGTTGAAATCCAAGAAATGAGTCGGGTCACCGTGATACTTCCGGATCATAGAGACGTGGAACACCGCATGCACCCTGCTAGGCTGGGAGGCAGGGCTAGCTCATAAGCAACCTCCGCAACACGTCGCAACACCTCAAAAAGGCCAATAAATCTCAAACTTAGCTTGCCTTTCTTCCTGAACCTCATGACGCCCTTCATAGGCGATACCCGAAGGAAAACCCGATCAAGCCATAAATGCCAAGTCACAAACCTTCCGATCCTCATAGCTCTTCTTCCTGGACTGAGCTGTGCGTAGTCTCTTCTGAATCACCTTCACCTTGTCTAGGGCATCCTGAACCAAGTCTGTACCCAACAACCGGCCCTCGCCCGGCTCAAACCATCCCATGGGAGACCTGCACTACCTACCATACAAAGCCTCATACGACGCCATCTGAATGCTGGACTGGTAGCTGTTGTTGTAAGCAAACTCTGAAAGAGGCAAGTATCGATCCCATGACCCTCCAAAATCCATCACACAAGAACGGAGCATATCCTCGACAATCTGAATCGTGCGCTTGGACTGCCTGTCCGTCTGAGGGTGAAAAGTTGTGCTAAACTCTACCTGGTGCCTAACTCCTGTTGAACGGCTCTCTAGAACCGTGAAGTGAACTGTGTACCTCTGTCTGAAATGATAGATACTGGAATACCGTGGAGGCGAACAATCTCTCTGATATAAATCTCATCCAACCTCTCCGATGAATATGTAGTCAGAACTGGAAAGAAATGGGCTGATTTGGTCAGCCAATCCACAATCACCCAAATAGCATCATGCTTCCTCAAAGTCCGTGGAAGTCCAACCACAAAGTCCATGGTGATCCGCTCCCACTTTCACTCTAGAAGCTCAATCTGCTGAAGTAACCCTCCCAGTCTTTGATGCTCACATTTGACCTGCTGACAGTTAAGACACTTGGCTACAAACTCTGCTATATCCTTCTTCATCCTTCCCACCAATAGTGTTAACTCAGATCCTGGTACTTCTTCGCGTACCCGGATGGATGGAATACTGCGAACTATGGGCCTCCTCAAGAATCAAATCCCGAAGTCCATCCACATTGGGCACACAGATACGACCCTGCATCCTCATCACCCCGTCATCTCCTATAGTCACATCTCTCGCATCACCCCGCTGGACTCTATCCTGAAGAACCAAAAGGTGGGGATCATCATACTGGCGCTCTTTGATATGGTCATGAAGGGAAGATCGAGCAACCACACAAGTTAATACCCAACAAGGCTCAGAAAGATCCAATCTCATGAACTGACTGACTAAGGACTGAACATCTAAGGCTAGAGGTCTTTCAGCTACATAAAGGTATGCCAAACTCCCCAAACTTTTCGCCCGGTGACTCAAGGCGTCGGCCACCACATTGGCCTTCCCTGGGTGGCATAATATAGTGATGTCATAGTCCTTTAGCAACTCCAACCACCTATGCTGGCGCAAATTTAGATCCTTCTGCCTGAATATATGCTGCAAACTCTGATGATCCGTGAATATCTCATAGGGAACACCATATAAATAATGACTCCATATCTTCAGGGCATGAACAATCGCTGCTAACTCGAGATCATGAATAGGGTAGTTTTTCTCATGGACCTTCCACTGTCTGGACGCGTAGGAAATCACCCTACCGTCCTGTATCAACACCACTCCCAAGGCAATCCTCGAAGCATCACAATAAACTGTATAGGATCCAGAACCGGTAGGCAAAACCAACACAGGAGCTGTAGTCAGGTCTATCTTGAGCTTCTGAAAGCTCTCCTCACACTCCTCAGTCCATATAAAATATGAGCCCTTCTGGGTCAGTCTGGTGCTGAGATGGATGAAAATCCCTCCACAAAACGGCGATAATACCTAGCCAAACCGAGGAAACTGCGGATCTCAGTAGCTGAGGACGGTGTGGGCCAACTCTGAACCGCCTACACCTTCTTCATATCTACCTTGATCCCATCCGAAGACACCACGTGGCCTAGGAATTCCATAGAATCAAGCAAAAATTCACACTTGGAAAACTTGGCATACAACTTCTTCTCCCTCAATGTCTGAAACACGGTCCTCAAGTGATGCTCATGGTCCTCCTGGGACCTAGAATATACCAGAATGTCATCAATGAACACAATGACGAAGTATCAAGATGAGGCCGAAATATGATGTGCATCAGGTGCATGAAGGTTGCTGGGGCATTGGTCAGCCCGAGTGACATAACAAGGAACTCATAGTGGCCATATCTGGTCCTGAAGGCAGTCTTCGGGATATCCGGTTCCCGAATCTTCAACTGATGATAACCAGAACATAGATCAATCTTGGAGAACACCCTAGCACCCTGAAACTGGTCAAATAGATCATCAATGCGAGGCAATGTGTACGTATTCTTCACTATCACCTTATTCAGGTGCCGGTAGTCAATACACATACGAATTGAGCCATCATTTTTCTTCACAAATAATACTGGAGCGCCCCAAGGTGATACACTGGGCCTAATGAATCCATTCTTAAGCAACTCCTATAACTTCTCCTTTAACTCCTTCAAATTAGGAGGAGCCATGCGATGAGGAGGAATGGAAATGGGCTGAGTGCCCGGAAACAAGTCAATGCCGAAATCAATGTCTCTATCGGGCGGCATACCCGGAAGATGAGCCGAAAATACATCAGAATAGTCCCTGATGACTGGCACTGACTCAACTGTAGGGGTCTCAGTACTAACATCTTTCACATAAGCCAAATATGCATCACACCCATTTCCAATCATCCGATGAGCCTTAAGAAAAGAAATGACTCGGCGGGGAGTATACTCCAAGGAACCTCTCCGTTCTAACCTCGGAGATCCTGGCATAGCCAGCATCACGGTCTTGGCGTGGCAATAAAGAATAGCATAATAGGAATATAGCCAGTCCATACCCAATATAACATCGAAATCTACCATACTGAGTAGTAGCAAATCAGCTCTGGTCTCAAAACCACTGATAGAAATCAAACATGACCGATATACGCGGTCCACAACAAGAGAATCTCCCACCGAAGTAGAAACATAAACAGGGGAACTCAAAGAGCCCTGGGCTATCCCCATATGTGAAGCAAAATAGGAAGACACATGAATATGTAGAGCCTAGGTCAAATAATACCGATGCATCCCTATGACAAACGGGAACAATACCTGTAATGACTGAATCTGAAGCAATGGCCTCGGACCGGGTCGGAAGAGCATAGTACCTAGCCTGGCCTCCCCCTCTAGAGTGCCCTTGACCTCCCCAACCTCCACCTCGAGCTGCCTGAGGTGGTGGTGTAGCAGCTGGGGCTGGAAGAATAGTTGGAGGACCTAGTGGGAGACGTGGAGCCTGATAAATCTGAGAGGTTGCACCCTGATAAGTCTGAGGTGGTGCGCCCCTCCTCGCTCTGGGGCAATCTCTGATCATATGATGAGGGTCTCCACACTCGAAGCAACCCCTCGGAGGACGTGGCGGCCGCTGTTGACTCTGAACTGGCCTACTGGGGTGGCCAGCGATAGCACCTCGAGCAGGAGGCATCGGAGATACTGGTGGTGGATAATAAGGCTCCTGAGGTCTAGGAGGAGCTGGAATACCGCTGGTTGCTTGGAGAGCTAAATGAACAGGGCGGCTCACAAAACCCCTACCATAGCGTGCTGATGGTGCACGGGCTCCTGAAAAATGACCAGTCTCTCGAGACCTCTTGGCCTCTCTCTCCTCCCTGTCCTGGTCTAACATAGTCTCAATCCTCCAAGCAATACTCACGGCCTACTGGTAAGTAATATCGGTCTTCAGCTCTCTGGCCATGCTGGTCCGAATACTGGGGTGGAGTCCCTCAATAAAGCGTCGAACCCTCTCTATGACAGTGACAACCAAAGCTGGTGCATGGCGATCCAGATCGCTGAAACGGACTGCATACTCTGACACAGTCATGGCACCCTGGCGTAGCTGCTCAAACTCTGCACACCAAGCATCCCTGAAGTTTTGAGGGACAAACTCAAGTAAGAACATCTCGAAAAACTCAGCCCAAGTAAGTGAAGCTGCCTCGTCCGGGCTAGTAAGCTCAAAAGCATGCCACCACTGATAAGCTGCTCCCCTAAGCTGGAAAGCAATGAAATAAACCCCACTCATCTCCACAATACCCATAGTGCGGAGAATGCGATGACACCCCTCAAGAAAACCCAGGGCATCATCTGAAGCTAGTCCGCTGAACTCGGGTGGGTGGTACTTCTTTTACCTCTCAAGTCTAAGCTGCTCTGCCTCAGGAACAGCCATCCTAGTCTCATGTTGAGCTAGAGCTGCTGGGGGCATAGGAATATACTCTGGGACTTGCCCAATATGAACTCTCTGCTCAAGAGTACAGGCCGCGGGAGTCTGTGTCCCTCCTCCGGCCTGGGATGAAGCTGGAGCTATCAGAAGTAGACCCGCCTGAGACAGAGTACTGAAGGCACTCAAGAACTGGGCCAATGTCCCCTGGACGTCTGGAGTAACAGTAGGGATCCCTTGTGCCCCTCCAATTGCAGCTGTTGGGGGCTCATCTGCCTCCGCTCTAGTCGGTGCTCGGGCTGCACCGCGTGCTCGTCCTCTGCCCCCGCCACTGCCTCTGGTGGCTCTGACTGGGGGCTCGGGTGCTTGGTCATCAGTACATCTGGTACGGGTACGAACCATCTGCAAGTAAGAATAGAATAGAGTTTAAGAATTCGATGACAACAACTAGCACGATAAGGAATTCAAAAGAATTTGATTTTTCTTATCAGTTACATAGCCTCCCAAAGATAGACACGGGCGTCTCCGCACTGATCCGCGAGACTCTAATAAACTTGCTTGTGACTTGTGAATCCTATGAACCTAGACGCTCTGATACCAACTTGTCACGACCCAATTTACCCTCCGAAAGGTATCGTGATGGCACCTAGTCTCTATGACTAGGTAAGCCTAAAATTTGCAGAAATGACAGAATCAATAAGATAAAGACAGAAAGATATCAAGTAGATGTAACGTAGCTGCTCAACATATACTTTTATACTCCCCATAACCCGAAATGTCACCATAGTAACAAGCTATTTACCAAATGTGGTTCTATACAATGAAACAACGGGAAAATATACAAGTCTTCTATGCCTATACTAGAGTAGAAGGTGACTCAGGGGATTCTGCGGACGCGGCAAAATTACCTCGCGATCTCCTGAATGTTGCTAGACGACTCCTAGCCACGATACTGGGTGTTGGTACCTGGATCTGCACATGGGGAAAACATGCGTAGGAAAGGGCGTGAGTACTCCACATTCGGTACTCCGTAAGTGTCAAGCCTAACCCAATCAAATGGTGACGAGGTCAGGTTGAGCCCTACTGAGTTTGTAAAAACAAGTTAATATATGATTTAAAACAACGAAGTACAGATAAGCAATGATAAATAGGATTAACGAAGATGGAAGATTTAATAACAGAAAGAGAGCCCTCGGCTCAGCACAACATATATCTCAATAGTGAATGTGCAATGCAGTACACGGGGAAAGCTCCCGGATCTCGGTTCGTAGTCCCAATTTAAATATACTATGTAGTGCAGGGGGAAAGCTCCCAGATCTCCGTCCGTAGTCCCAATTTGAATATGCATTTCAGTACAGGGGAAAGCTCTCGGATCTCGGTTCGTAGTCCCAATTTAAATATGAAATGCAGTACAGGGGGAAAGCTCCCGGATCTCGGTCCATAGTCCCAATTTAAATATGCAAAGCAGAAATATGTCGATCATGGCTTAACTTAAACCTTGCAGGAAGAAAAACAGGTATGAATAGAGTAAAACTACCTAAGCATGATGTGACTAGTAGCAAATAAGAGGAAATCAATTAGAACAGGTAGGCATGCTTACTCTTAGGCTATCTACTCAATTAAGATAGGAAATAGTAATATATGAATAGAAATGAGCGATTTCATGGGAGTAAAAATAGGATTTTAGCAACAATGACCCGTGTACGCACTCGTCACCTCGCGTACACGACGTCCACATAACAAAATCAGTATAAAACTGCCTAAGGGAAAGTCCAAAACACAGAATTAGGCAAACCACTTACCTGAACTGCGCTAATCAACTAAATACCAAGCTCTTTCCACGAGTATCTGACTCCGGGTGGCCCAAATCTATGATCCTCCTCTTCAAATCCTACTGAAAATTGCCAAGTTCCGAGCTCACGGTCGATTTTAGAATTATGAAATTCAAACCCTCAGATTTTTGGTATAAACTGCCTAAACATATCGCACCTGTGACACTGGGATCGCACCTACGTACCGCACCTGCGGAAACCCAATCGCAGGCGCGGAAGTTCATTAAGTGGCCTTGGGTCGCACCTACGGCACCCATTTCGCACCTGCGTGCCCGCACCTGCGAAAATACCATCGCAGGTGCGGAAATTCCTTTAATGGACTGGGGTCACACCAACGTGTCCGCACCTGCGAAAATACCATCGCAGGTGCAAGACACCAGAACCAGAATGGTTTAGGTGTTCTCAATTTCACAAAACTCACCCGTTGGGCATTCAAAATAACCCCGAGGCCCCCGGGGCCTCAACCAAACCTACCAAATGACCCTAGTAACTTGTTCGAACTTGGTCGAGCCTTAAAAACACATCTCATAACATCAAAATCATCAATTATGCATAGATTCAAGCTTAAGAACTTAGGAAATTTCTAGAATTCACATCTCACGCCGAAACACGTCTAAACTCATCCGAATGACCTCAAATTTTGCACACAGGTCATAAATGACATTACGCACCTGCTATTTCTTTCGGAAATCCATTCCGAGTCCGATATCAAAATCTCACCTATCGGCCGAAATCGCCGAATTTCTAACTTTCGCCAATTCAAACCTAAATCCACAACCGACCTCGAAAACACATTCTGAGCACGCTCCTTACCCGGAAATCATCCAACGAAGCTAACGGAGTCGACGAAATTCCATTCTGGATCCATCTTCACACAGCTCTAGCTACGGCTAGATTTCTAAAGCTAAATTCCACATTTATGGACTATGTGTCCAAAATCACCCCGGATTCATCGCTCAACGCACCGACAAGTTCCAATAACATAAATAGACATGTGAGAAATGGTAAATATGGAATCGAGGCGCTAATTCTTAAAATGACCGACCAAGTCGTTACAGTTTCACCTCTGAAATACATGGCATTTACATGCATACATGACATACAGACATAGAGGTGCATTTTTTTCTCATGCTGTACAGTAT
The DNA here is from genome assembly GCA_005239525.1 of Nicotiana knightiana. Lineage (NCBI taxonomy): Eukaryota > Viridiplantae > Streptophyta > Magnoliopsida > Solanales > Solanaceae > Nicotiana > Nicotiana knightiana. The sequence continues at coordinate 180,148 of ML373595.1, read as the reverse complement.
CACATCATTCATGACTTATTATACACATTGATATGTGGGTATGGAGAGGCACTTCATACTTGTTATTTGGAAAGAAAATGAAATATTTTATTTATTGTGGGAAGGATATTTAGAAAATTACATTTTTCAAACTTACTCGTACTTTTGGCATTTTCGGTAAGAGATCTGGGATTTTCTTTCACTGAGATATTTGAAAAGCATGACCATTTTTCTGGAACTATGAACGAGCTAACTATTTTACTTTTGGGATTTCTCTTTTACACTTGCATTTATGTTGTTATGAACTGTTGTGAAAATATTGCCTCTGAACCCGATCATGTGTTAGCTCGTCACTGCTTTCAACCTAAGATTAGGTTTGTTACTTACTCAGTACATGGGGTTAGTTGTACTGATACTACACTTCTGCACATTGCGTGTAGATGTTGTTTGTTGTTGTTGTTGTGTTCAATGGTTGCGGGACTTGAAGATGTATCAGCGTCCCTGTTGTAGCTGCCTCCTTTGTTCGGGGTGGGCTTAGCTTATAAAACTCTGTTTATGTACTTTTCAAACAGAATGTCTATTTGTTTCATTGTTGCTTTGTAACTCCATTAGTAGAAGCTCATGACTTGTACTACCAGTCCTGGTGAAATGTATAAGATTTAGGTAATTCTATTGTTTAATTATTTTATTAAGTTAAATGAAACTAGATAATTGTTAGTTGGCTTACCTAGCGGATTAGGTTAGGTGCTATCACGACTGGTGAATTTTGGGTCGTGACAAATATGGATTCAAGAAAAACAATTAAAGTATAACGCAATTCTCCTTAGGGTAAATACTACGATACACTATCATAATTTAAATGTCATTCAATATTTAATAGGTTATTAAATATTTTTAACCAAACATATATGACATCTTTGGACAGACAATATATATTTGACTAAAGAATATTTAATTTACCTCATCATATTCATTATTCATAGAAGAATTGATCCACCTTTAGATAAATCCTTAAGTTCTAGCAATAGTAAAAATTAATTATCTATTTATTTTTTTAATTATAGGTATTTCATTATTTTTATGGATAAACTAAAATTTTATGTATGCGTAATTTCATAAACATACTAATTTGGTCATTTTAGCGACTCACAAACTATATGAACATAAATATACATATAAAATAAATATTTTAAAAATTCTATTTTTAATCACTTTAGTGACTAACAAACTATATAACTATAAACACATACATTAATTATTTACAATGTATGAACCGAATCCCAATCACTGTGGCATGTGAAATTTACGTGTGTATTCCAGAAATTTAGGAATAAAACATTATCTCTTTAATGGTCCAAAAAATTTAAACATCAAAACCAAATATTCTAGTCCAAAACATAATAATTTGAAACTTCCTGTAATAGGTTTAAATAGACATGCTATATGTTTATATATATATTTTAATGATAAAATAATAATTAGGTTGAAGAAAACTTAATTACTTAGAATATGCCAGAACTTTATAGGCATTGATTTCATACATTGATGATCGGCGCCTTCGAGGATCTAGAATAACAGATCAATACAGTCAATTTTCGTACAAACCCAAAGACAATTCTGATTCTTAAAACATACTATTATGGATTATGCCATTAATTGCATAAACAATATGAAGTCCGAAATTGTCACGATCCCAAATCTAAATTGACTGTGATGACGTTTATTGTGATATTAGGCTAGCTAATTTACTGTACATAATACAAGGGACTTTCCATTTAAATCAATAACGTGATTTATCATAAATCTTCCACTTTTAATATTTTACAAATGCGAATAATCAATGAAAAACATTTAAATAATATCCCCAAAATCCGGAGTCAACAGTCATGAGCAACTCAATTGAACACAGAGTCTGACACGTCTTCCTTAATACAACAAGTCTAGGAAAATGTAAATAGCGACAAAAGGAGAAGGAGAAGGGCGGGGTTGCGAACGCCGTGCAACTACCTCACAGTCTCTGACAAATGCTCTGCAGAGAATAAATCAAATCTCACTCGATCCGGGCACCTGGATCTGCACACAAGGTTGTATTGGTAAAAAAGAGTTTCACAGGTAAGCCAGCTTTTGACAACTCAGCTAGTCACGTGGATACAGAAAAACGCGACAGCTGGATGTGATTCCTTGAAGAGGCACGGAACAAAGAGCACGATTCAGTAAATCCTCGAGCTTATCAGCCACGGGAAACTCAACCTGATTATTCGAACGTTATGTAACCGTACCCCAATTACCTTTATCCTTTGTAACGCCTCATTAATAATTAGTCATTAATGAGAAATCATAGCAAGAGTTGTACGTTATATCAAGGAATCTCCTATATAAGGCGGGGGAATACAACTTGTAAAGGCATCTGATTCTCGAATACAATTTACTTCACTTTTCTATCTTTCTGCAATATTGTCTATTATTCATTTTTCTGTATTTCCTTGATTATCAGTAACTCGAGTTCATCCTAGAAATATCTTTAGTCAGGGGATTTAATTCTTTGGTTAAACAAATATCGGGAATCGGATAATCTTTGTTTGCTTTTCAAGTGATATCCTCTGAACTATGTCGAACTCCAACAACAACAACCACCAGGAATGGAACCCCAGTTCCATCGCCTTCAGAAACCCCACGTGGTTCAAGGGAACAATCCCCAGAAAGATCCAATAAAAACAATGGTGAATTGATCAAACTGTGGAACAAGATCGTGTAAAGCAAATGATTGCAGAGTATGTGAGCCAAGCTTTGCAAGAATTTGCGAGAGGATTATCGGCAGCGTTACCTACACCGTCGATGCCACCCCCCAATAATACCATCACCATGGAAAATCGTCAATCTGGGTTGTCAAACTCATGAAGAGGAGATACTCCTAATGAATCTCTCGAAACGAGACTAGGTATATCTAATAACTCAGAATTACAAAATTTACTACTAACCATGCAGAAACAGATGAAGGAACAAAACGATCGCATCGAGCAAATTCCTGGAGTACCACCTATCATCAAAGGCATTGATGTTGATAGGTATTCTCAACAACCTTGGAAGCCAAGTGTGTCACCCTTGCCTATACCCAAAAAGTTTAAAATGCCTGACTTTCCCAAATATGATGGAACAACTGACCCACGTGATCATGTGACTGCTTTCACTACTGGAGTAAAAGGTAACAACTTAACAAAACAAGAGATTGAATCAGTCCTTGTCAAAACATTTGGGGAAACACTTACCAAAGGGGCCCTAACCTGGTATTCTCTTCTCCCTGAAAATTCTATTGACTCTTTTGTTGAGCTTGCAGATTCGTTTATAAAAGCACACTCTAGTGCACAAAAAGTTGAGAAAATAATGGAAGACATTCAAAATAAAACAAGGAGACACAGAACTACTCCTTGAGTTTGTAGACAGGTTTCAACGAGAAAGAATGCAGTTACCCAGGGTGCCTGATAATTGGGAACCTATGGCATTTGCAAGCAACCTAAACGATAAAAGCTCGGAAGCCATGAGACAACTTAAGGAAAGTCTAAGAGAATTCCCCACTACAACATGGAACGATGTATATAACAAGTATAGTAATAAACGTAGAATAGAATAAGATATCATTGCTCGTTCGAGAGATGAAGATCATTCCAGATCCAGACGTCCTGAATCAGATAGAAGATTAGGTAAAAATAGGTACGATCCTTACTTAGGACCCTCGGGATGCGATATTCGTCCCAGGTTCGAAAACACTAGGTCGGACTATAGACCACAAGGAAGAGACGTAGTCTCATCCTTGTCTAGATCCAGGAAAGATCGAGATGAACGACCTAGAAGTAATACTCAAATTGGGGAACATACCTTTAATGTGAGTACTACTGAACTTATCTCAATATTGAGGAACATGGGATACAAGGTAAGTGGCCCAAAGAGATGCGATCAAATCCAAATAGAAGGAACCCAGATCACTGGTGTGAATTCCATAATTATCATGGGCACAAAACTGCGGATTACGGATTTTTACAAGGTGAAGTAGAAAATTTATTGAAATAGGGCTATTTAACAGAATTGTTTAGTGATAAAGGTAAACAGGCATATATGAGAAACAGGCAGGATCCCCCAAAGCCTCCTTCTCCAAAACGAACCGTCAACATAATACACGGAGGTGAAGAAGTAAACGGAGTGATCTGAAAAACAACCACAAAGTTCATATTACACATGGAAAATGGGATCGTGACAATATGGAAGAGGACGATATAACCTTTGATGATGCAGATATCGGCAGATTAATGCTTTCTCACAACGATGCTCTGGTAATATCTTTAGTTATTCATGACACTAACATAAAAAGAGTGTTGATTGATCCAGGCAGTTCAATCAATATCATTTTGCTAAGGGTCGTGAAAGAAATGCTACTGGGGAATCAAGTAATCCCAAGGGCACGAGCCATATCAGAGTTTGATAACTCTACGGTTATAACAAAAGGAGAAATTGAGCTTAACACCTATCCTGAGGGAGTGATCAAAAGTACCAGGTTCCAAGTCATCGATACTAACATGGCTTATAACGTGATTGTGGGAAGACCATGGATCCACGACATGCAAGCAATACCCTCCACATTGCATCAGGTAATTAAATTCCCCTCTGAATGGGGGATTCAGTAAATTAGAGGCGATCAGCAGACCACAAGAAATATAAACTATGTGGTACACTACAACAAGAAAATAGAGGTAGAAGAATCACGAGATAAGGGAATCTCCCAAGCAGGGAACGCCGCCCAAACATGCATGGAAGAAATTACAACCCAAATAGGTACGGAAGGTATTATTGCTGAAACAGGTACGAAAGAAAATACTTACGAGAAGGAGAATCAAGTTACCTTGGAAGGTGTACTATACCACACAGATGCAGATTCCAGACCAGACGTCATTCATGAACCGGAGGAATATGAGCACATCAAAACAACTACGGAGGAGCTCGAAGCTGTTCCATTATCTGAACAAAAGCCTGAACCGAAAGTGTATATAGGTACGAGGCTGGGCCCCTCTCGAAGAGGTAAGTTAATTGATTATTTAAAGGCTAACGCAGACTGCTTTGTGTGGCCCTACTCAGATATGACAGGGATCCCACCAGAAGTGATGACTCATAAACTAAATGAAGATATATCCTTCGTACATGTTAAGTAGAAGAAAAGAAAGCAAGGACCATTCAAAAACCAAGTGATCGACAAAGAGATACAGAAACTCTTGAAGATCGGTTCTATACGAGAGGTAACGTACCCTAACTGGTTAGCTAACACCGTGGTAGTACCTAAAAATAATGGCAAATGGAGAACTATGCGTAGATTATACTGATTTAAATAAATCATGCCCCAAAGATTCATTCCCATTGCCACATATAGATCAAATGATTGATTCCACAGCCGGTCATGATTTATTAATCTTCTTAGATGCATATTATGGTTATAATCAGATTAAAATGGATCCCTCAGATGAGGAAAAAACTTCCTTCATTATAAATAGAGGGACTTACTATTATAAAGTTATGCCTTTTGGCTTAAAAAATGCTGGAGCCACCTATCAAAGGTTAGTGACTAAAATGTTCCAAGAACATCTTGGAAAGATGACGGAAGTCTATATTGATGATATGTTGGTAAAATGAACACAAGCACAAGACCATTTCCAGCATCTCTCTACTGCTTTTGATATCTTACGCTGGTATAATATGAAGCTAAATCTAGAGAAATGCGCTTTTGGAGTGCAATCAGATAAATTTTTGGGTTTCCTTGTATCAAATAGGGGAATAGAGGTAAATCCCGCTCAAATTAAAGCTATAGAAGAAATACCCGATATTTTAACAAATAAAAAGGAAGTTCAAAAACTAACAGGGAGAATAGCAGCTTTGGGAAGGTTTATTTTTAAGTCTTTCGAAAAAAGTTTTAAATTCTTTTCAGTTCTCAAAAGCAGAACCAGTTCGAATGGACTGAAGAATGTCAACAAGCCCTCAAGAATCTAAAAATTTATCTATCGAAACCACCACTGCTTACAAAGCCAAAAGAAGGGGAAAGATTGTACATCTACCTGGTTGTATCAGAAATTGCTATAAGTGCAGTACTGGTAAGAGAAGAAAAAGGTAAACAATCACATATTTATTATGTAAGTAAAACTTTACTAGATGCTGAGACTAGATATCCACATCTGGAGAAGTTAGCCTTAGCTTTAATAATGGCATCTAGAAAATTACGACCATATTTTCAATGCCACCTAATCACTGTTGTGACTTCATATCCTTTAAGAAATATTCTGCATAAACAGGAATTGTCAGGAAGATTAGCCAAGTGGGCCATAGAATTAAGTGAGCATGAAATAATCTACCAGCCTAGGACTGCAATTAAGTCTCAAATATTAGTTGATTTTGTTGCTAGCTTTAGTAATAGCATTGCTCCTGAAGTAGAGAAAGAGTTACAACTTTTTAACGGTGCTAATCAGGGCCTATGGAGCTTGTTCACCGATGGTTCCTCAAATATAAAAGGTGTCGGCTTAGTCATAGTCTTAATATCACCCACGGGTGAAAAAACACGGCAAGCTATCAAGTGTTATCCTATAACTAACAATGAAGCAGAGTACAAAGCTGTTATTGCAGGGCTTGAACTCGCACCGGAGCTCTCAATCGAGCAAATTGTGATCAACAACGACTCTCAACTGGTAGCAAATCAGATACAAGGGACTTATATCGCTCGAGAGACTCGAATGCAATAATATCTTGAAAAAACACGAGAGCTCGTGAGACGATTCAAAATGTGGAAGGTAATGCAAAAACTGAGAGAGGAAAATGTAGAAGCAGATGCGTTAGCTAACCTCGCAGCAGTCATGGAAGTAACAAACAAGGACAAAGCAATTGTCATCCAACTATTTCATTCAATGATCGATCAGGACAGCAATGAGGTAACTTTAAACAACTTAACTTGGGACTGGAGAAACGAAATTCTTAATTTTTTTTTGCAGAATGGCACCGTAGCTGAAGACAGGAAAGCAGCTCAAGCACTTCGCCGCAAAGCTGCACGGTACTGCCTTATTCGCAACTCGCTTTATCGCAAGATGTTCGGAGGACCCCTAGCTAAATGCCTCGGACCTAACCAAATGGAATTTGTGATGAAAGAAGTCCACGAAGGACACTACGGAAAGCACTCAGGGGCGAGATCCTTAGTGAAAACCCTAATCAGAGCTGGATAATATTGGCCTAAGATGGAAGAAGAAACCGAGAACTTCGTAACCAAATGCGACAGGTGCCAAAGGTTTGCCAATAACATGCATCGACCAGTAGAATTATTGCATCCAATAATATCCCCATGGCCTTTCATGAAATGGGGTATGGACATAGTGGGACCTCTTCCCACAGCTAAAGGACAGGTACGGTTTTTACTCGTGCTAATTGACTATTTTACAAAATGGGTAGAGGCAGAAGCGTTCAAACAAGTGCGAGAAAAAGAAGTTAAAAGCTTCTTATGGCGAAACATAATATGCCGCTTTGGAATACCAAATGAAATCGTGTGAGATAATGACCCACAATTCATAGGCTCACAGATCACAGAATTCTTCGAAAGTTGGCAAATCAAGCGGATCACTTCAACGTCGTACCACCCCGTGGCTAATGGTCAAGCTGAGTCAATGAATAAGGTCATTATCAACAATCTAAAGAAGCGGCTGGATAAATCCAAAGGAAACATGCCTGATGAGTTACCAGTGGTACTATAGGCATACAGAACAACTTCAAAAATAGCCATGGGAGAAACTCCGTTCGCACTTGTTTATGGCTCAGAATCCTTAATACCTGTGGAGATTGGCGAACCAAGCATAAGGTTCTCAACAGCCATGGAGGAAGAAAACGACGATGAATTGAGGACCAACCTAGATCTGCTCGAACCACGGAGAGAAGCAGCATTGATACGGATGACAGCTCAAAAAAAATCATAGAGCGTTATTACAACCGTAACGCTCATCTCAGGTACTTCAAGATTGGGGACTTTTTCCTCAAAAAATTCTTTCAATCAACGAAAGAAGCAGGTGCAGGAAAGCTAAATCCAAACTGGGAAGGACCTTACAAAATCCGAGGCATAGCTAGGAAAGGCGCCTATGAGTTGGAAGCTATGGACGACAGAGTTCTACCAACAAGCTGGAACGCCATCCACCTAAAGAAGTATTACTTCTAAGGAAAAGAATACCCCCATCAGGTATCACACGTTCGATTTTATTTTGAACATTTAAAAATTTTACTAACGTTTTTAGATGATAGGCATAAAGCTAACCCATCACCAAATGATGATGTTAGACCTGCAAAGACGCGAGGAAATAACACAATTCCCGGTCGAGGGTTACACTTTCTGATGGACGTTTTAAAAGGGTTAAGCAGTCATCATCTAAAAAAACTATATACCTTCGAGTCCGGAATGTTTTTCCTTTTCAGGAAATGGACCACAAGAAGGGAATAATCAAGTGCTCGAGATTTCATTCTTCAAAGCTCAAACACTTGGGGGACTATACAGTATGTAAAGCTAAGACGAAGCAAAGAAGACTATCAGAAAGTCAAAAGCTCGAGCCTGAAGATCCATCTACCCAACAAGACAAGTGATACGAGCAGAATCAAAAGAAATCAAAAGAGTCATCCAAATACAAATCCTAATGCAAAAAGCCAAAATCTTCAAACATGTTCAAGTTGAATGGAAAAATATTATTCACGAGAAAGAAATGTACATCTTTATACTTATTCAAAACTATTGTAACAAAAATAGTTAGGGGTAAAAGATCATCATCAGTGTACTCATTCAAAAAGCTATTATCAAATAAAACAATTATGGATGAAAGATCTAAATCCTTGCATTTGTTCAGAAAACTGTAATCAAATAAAAACAGTTACGAATATGAAACATTTCCCTCATACTTATTAGAAAATTGTTTCCAACGAAAACAGTTGCGGGTAAAAACCCCAATCTTTATAAAAAAAGTTGTTACTAGTAAAAATCAGTTGTTCCCTTGTATTAATATCGAAAAATTGTTACCTACGAAAAATAGTTACGAAATACAAGAGTATATCAAATCTTTTAAACAAAAACAGTTGCAACATGAGTTTTAGACGATAATCAAACACATGTAAAATGTCATGAAAGTTCAAGCAAAAAACTTTCCTTGGAAATATTTTAAAACATGTGTAAAAATTCCTATCACTCTATTGCATTATCATAAAGTTGAGACGTCTTCTTCATGTCAATTATAAAGGGCCCACTTCCATAAATTATGCCTACTACAAACAGGCACACATTTAATATGATACGGTGCCTATTACAAAAAGGTATGAGTAATCTAAAGCATTCTACATGCAAAACTCAGCGGCAAAACTAAAACCTCGAAAAATGAAGCATGCAAAAGACTTAAAGAGTGAAACAGAAACTCAACAAAAGTCATATTAACATTAATATATTAAAAAAGCTAAGAAAAAACTAAGTATTAACGTATACTTAGCCGTATAAATTTTTTTTTATATATATTGTGGTGCCCCTAAGTTGTCATTTGGGGACTTTAAAGAAATCCAAATTTACCCCCGATGGGAATGGGGGCAACCACCAATTGAGACAAAGAAAAAAAAAAGGGGATGAACTAACTAAACTTCTTCAAGAGAGGGGTTGACTTCACTGGCAGAAGGAGCGTGAGCAACTAGGGATGAAGAGGCATGAGGGCTGGAGTCTCACCATCAGGTGAAGAAAGGTAATGACCTTATTGAGCCTTCTTCATGGCTTCCTTAGTTTTAGCTATTTCAGCACTAAGGTCGAAACCCTCTTGACTCATTTTCGTCAATGTGTCAAGGCGAGAATTCATGTACGCCCAGCTCACATCGACATCAGCCACCTCTTCAAGATCTTCATAATCCCTTGCCCATACTTGAAGCTCAGCTCTCAATCCGTCATTCTCCGCTTCCGCAGCTTCATGGGCGGCCCTTAACGGTACAATCGACTCCTCTAGAGTTTGAGCTTTGTCTAAAGCCTTATGAAGGTCTACTTGAGTACGAGTGAGTGATTGAACGAGCTCGCCTAAGTATTCCTCCTTCTGCCCCCAACAACTTTTTCAAGTCTCTAATCTTCTCTGAGGCACGGGAGAGCTGCTCAGCGAACGAAAACTCCAGAACACTCTTGTCTTTATCAGCCTAACTAGAAGAAGCCTTCTTTACTGCCAGATCTGCTTCCATGAGTCTCATCTGCCGCTTCAAGGTACTCATTTCCTCTTCTAAAGCATCTATGTCAATCCTTAGGCAGCCACCTCTTCAAGATCTTCATAATCCCTTGCCCATACTTGAAGCTCAGCTCTCAATCCGTCGTTCTCCGCTTCCTCAGCTTCATGGGCGGCCCTTAACGGTACAATCAACTCATCTAGAGTTTGAGATTTATCTAAATCCTTACGAAGGTCCTCTTGAGTACGAGTGAGTGATTGCACGAGCTCGCCTGAGTATTCCTCCTTCTTCCCCAACAAGTTTTTTAAGTCTCTAATCTCCTCTAAGGCACGGGACAGCTGCTCAGCGAACGAAGACTCTAGAACACTCTTGTCTTTATCAGCCTGACTAGAAGAAGCCTTCTCTACTGCCAGTTCTGCTGCCATGAGTCTCATCTGCCACTTCAAGGTACTCATTTCCTCTTCTAAAGCATCCATGTCAATCCTTAGGCTATCATATTGTGCTTTCCAATTATTAGCATCGTCCTGCAACTCTTTTGTCTCCTGGTCCATGTTTAAAATCCTCTTCATAAGCTCCATGCCTATAAGGTTAATCTACAAGAAATAAACCAGTTAGATATGGTAAATTTCATATACGAAAATGAAAGAGGATAAATTGCATCATACCTTCAAAGAAGTATGCACGACCTCATTGGCCCATGTAAAAGCACCGTAGCTGGCTAGCTTGGCTTTCTTAGAGCGCTTGAGCCACACTTCGGGCTCACCCGTTTTCTTGAAAAGATTCCCCTCAGCTGGAACCTCTATTACCACCTGCCGCATCTCTCTGCTGGAAGACCCTACTTCCCTAACGGAAGGCATAGAAACAGGAAGAGATGAAACAACAACAGGCACAGAGGGTTGAGGAGCTGGAGAAGCCACGGAAAAAGCAGCATGCATGGAGGACTGAAGATTCGAGGAAGTTACGGGCAAAGCAACAGCAGAAGCTGAAATAGCCCAAGGAACAGATGAGACAGCTTCTCTCAAAGAAGCAGGAAAGACAGCAGCTACAGGAACATCGTCAGGAGCAAGGTCAACACCTTCATGAAACAGGCAATCCACGGACTTATGAATAGGGGAATGTGAAACATCATCAAGGGTAGAGGGCTCAAACACAGACATAGAAGGCAAGGTCAAGGGTGTAAGCTCATCATCAGAAACCACCCGCCTTCTCTGTGGCCTGTGCACTAAAGCACCTTCTTCTTCTTCTACTTCTACGAAACGAGACTCACCAATCTTCCTCTTCGAGGAAGATGAACAAACGATAATTTCTTGAGCTTGAGCCAAATACATCTTTGGGATCGATGAATCAGACACCCCACGAGCAGAGAACCCTATTAAAAGGGAAAAAGTTAAACGACAAAGAAAGAGGAGACTCGAGTAAGGAATGAAGGAAAACAAGAGCTTCACTTATCATGAGTCTTTACATGCCAACCATACCTCCCAGCGAGGTACTTCCAAGATCTCTCCTCTAAAGGAGCAACGGACAACAATTTTTCTACCAAATCATGGATACCAGAGACATTCTCAACAGTATCCATGATTGCTGAGAGAAGAAGAAACATATGCGGTGTTAATAAAACTTCTCAAGTCAAAATGAGGAAAAGTAAATAAATGTGAGCTAAAGCATACTTACGTGCGCGATTCCACTTCTCAGGGAAGGGAAGATTTTCTTCACCCACTAAACCAATAGTGGGTACAGCAACATACCGGAGGTACCAACCCCTATCCTTATCATCTCCAGGGGTTACCAGCACTCTTTTGCTTCTAGCAGTCAGAGTAAAAACCCCTTCACTAAATAAGGTAGGAGAGTAGATATGAATAAGATGGTTGAAAGTAAAAGGAACCGAGCCTAAAGAAGACAAACTACTAAGAAATGCGACAACTCGCCACACAAGCGGACCAACTTTACCTAAGCACATATTGAAAAAATGGCAGAACTCAATTATGACTGGTTCAATAGGGGGTCTAAACCCTAGAGTGAAAGGGTACGCATAAATAAAATAATATCCCGTCTTGTAAGACGTTATTCTTTGATTACTATTCGGAATATAGACAGGGAAATCAGGCCTCCAAAAGCACTCCCTCCGAACAAGGGAAATCTGACGCTCAGTTATAAGTGTTGGATACCTTTCGACACTTTCAAGGGAAGAAGATTGGTCTACAATAACTTGACTATCTCTAGCAAAAACAAACTCAGCAGGGAAAATTTCATCAAATCCAGGTTCACGAAGGCGTTCACCTCTACCTCTAGACAAAGATCGAGAAACCCTAAACCTCGGAGAAACTAGAGATCTAGTGGAAGGAGAAGGAACTATCTGAGAAGAAGAGGAGCCCCTCGAAGGAGTGGATCCTAAACTTCTAAGTCTACCACCCCTCTGACTCCTCGTCGGAGCAGAAGATGGCGTTATATTTTCAATATCTATTACTCCCTGAGGTTGGTTAGAAGAAGACATGTTTACAAAGGCAAGAAGAAAGCTCTTTACAAAAGACAAAGTTAGAAAAGTGTTTCGTGGAAGCAAAGAAAAGATGAAAGGTATTTATACTTGAGGACAAACGTCAAACATGGAAAAAAAGAAAAATAATGATGAAAAGTCATAATTGAAGATGTCACTTCGGGACTGGCACAACCGCAAAAAGCCCTAAAAGGTTCCGAGTAAATGCAGAACCAATCCGAAAAAGACACGTGGTATGAGCATTAAATGGAAGTGACAAACGACGCCATTAGTGCAGATAAGGATACAGTGTTTCGAGGAAAATCGGCGGCAAAATATTCCCGCCATAAATGAATATCCACTTACCAAATATTAATCATTAAATATATGGTAAGTGGGGGGACTATCTGTATTGGTAAAAAAGAGTTTCACAGGTAAGCCAGCTTTTGACAACTCAGCCAGTCACGTGGATACAGGAAAACGCGACAGCTGGATGTGATTCCTTGAAGAGGCACGGAACAAAGAGCACGATTCAGTAAATTGTTGAGCTTATCAGCCACGGGAAACTTAACCTGATCAAAACAGGGGAGAGGCACGGTCAGAATGAATCTAGACAAAGCTACGGCCAGATTCAAGGACCCACAATTGATTATTCGAACGTTATGTAACCGTACCCCAATTACTGTTATCCTTTGTAACGCCTCATTAATGTCATAATTAGTCATTAATGAGCGACCATAGCAAGAGTTGTACATTATATCAAGGAATCTCCTATATAAGGGAGGGGAATACAACTTGTAAAGACATCTGATTCTCGAATACAATTTACTTTGCTTTTCTATCTTTCTGCAATATTGTCTATTATTCATTTTTCTATATTTCCTTGATTATCAGTAACCCGAGTTCATCCTAGAAATAGCTTTAGTCAAGGGATCTAATTCTTTGGTTAAACAAAGGTGCAGGGAGTAACTTGAGTACACCAACTTAGTAAGTAACAAATATAAATAAAAACTTGAGTGCAGTGACGAGCTTTTAAAATCATGTAAATTCATATAATAAGTATTAGTGGAAATCAATAAATCAAGTCAGGAATCTACATCCCGAAAGTTTCATAAAAACTCCAGTTTTCCTTTTTCAAATCTCATATAAAACATTGGGTCAACATTTATTGTTTAGAGGCAAAAATGCAAAGAAGAGTGAAAACAGTAGTTTCATAACAAATAAGCCCCTCGGGCAAAGTGTCACTCGCAAATAAAGCCTCTTGGGCAAGCCTCTCAATCATTCGTGAGTCATCACTCGTCAATCAACACTCACGCTCAATAGGTACCATATAATAACGGTTGTGGTGTGCAGCCCGATCTATAAAGAGTCGGTTGCGCTCACTAGGGGTGTACAGACTCCGGAAGGGCTCCTTCGTCCCATGCACTATATCGTTGCGGCGTGCAGCCCGATCATATATATATCTGTGTGTGTGTATGTGTGTCTAACGCTGTGGCGTGCAGCCCGATACATCACTATCCTCACAATCCGGCTCTCGGCCTCGATCAGTCATCACCCTCACAAGCCACTTGGGCAACTCACCACAAATCACGGGGACTCAGCCCAAAAATATCTTTCATTTGTTTGAAAATAGGGTGATAAACAGGAATGAACAATGAACAAGTATAAATCATGACTGGGATTATATTTTCTATCAAAAATAGTGTGAGAATAGTAGTAAAACACCCATGAGGGTCCAAACAGGTCTATGTCATATGATTTCAAATCAAATACGCGGCTTAATAGTCACTATGGAACGGACCAAGTCACAATCCCTACCGGTGCCCGCCCACACGCCCATCACCTAAAATGTGTGTCACCTCATTTATCAAAGCAATGCAAAATACCGGGGTTTCATACCCTCAGGTCTAGATTTACAATCGTTACTTACCTCAAACCGGATGAAAATCTACTTCGCGATGCCTTTTCCCCTCGACTCGGCTCAACACGCCCCGAATCTAATCAAAACAGATTCATATCATCAAAATATGCTAAAGGAACAAAGCCCGCTCGAAAATAACCAATTTACAATCAAAAATCCCGAAATTGGCCAAACCCGACCCCCGGGCCCACGTCTTGGATTCCAATAAAAATCACAAAACTAGAATTTTTACGCTCTCACGAGTTCATACGTACCAAATACATCAAAATTGGACCCCGAATGGCCCCTCAAATCCCCAATTTATACTTTCCAATTTCAAGCCCTACTCTCCAAATTTCTCTACTAAAATATGATTAAACAATGGAATAATCGTCATAAACACAAGATACAAGGTCCAAGTAGCTTACCTCACTGAATACACTTAATTCCCCCTTGAAATCCCAACTCTAAGCTCCAAAATCCGTCAATAATGGTGAAGAAATGAGTGAAAATTTGCGAAGGCAACCTTATATAGGTTCTGCCCAACACTCTCGCACCTGCGACCCCATGCAACGCACCTGCGATGCCGCACCTGCGGAAAATCCCTTGCAGGTGCGAATTCTCACTTAAAACCAATTTCCACATTTGCGGTCTTCTACACGCACTTGCGGGCCCGCATGTGCGAGCCAATCTCCGCACCTGCGCTCCTAGGCCAGGCTCCCTACTTTCACATCTGCGTAAGGTCTTCCACACCTGCACCTTCGCACATGCGGCTCCCCGTCCACAGGTGCGGCCACACCAGAAGGCCTGCACCAGCAGCCAATTTGCTGTATTTCCAACTCCGAACCTTCCGAAAATCCTTAGAGATCAATCTCGAGCCCCTCGAGGCACCAACCAAAAGTACCAACAAGTCATATATCAATATACCAACTTAGTCGAACCCTCGAAACACTCAAAATAACATCAAACACCTAATCAAATCCAAAATTCAA
Organism: Nicotiana knightiana; assembly: GCA_005239525.1. Classification (NCBI taxonomy): domain Eukaryota; kingdom Viridiplantae; phylum Streptophyta; class Magnoliopsida; order Solanales; family Solanaceae; genus Nicotiana; species Nicotiana knightiana. Next base: position 164,577 of record ML373595.1, on the reverse strand, counting down.
GCCTAAGGATATCTAAACTTCCGAAATTCGCCAACGATGCTGAAACCACCCAAACCACGTCCGAATGACCTGAAAATTTGCACACACATCCCAAATGACACTACGGACCTGTTCCAACTTTCAAAATTTCATTCCGACCCCGATAGCTAATTTTTCACTGCCGACCGGAAATCGCTAAAAATTCAATTTCGCTAATTCAAGCCTAATTCTACTCCGGACCTCCGAATGACATTCCGAACACACTCCTAAGTCCCAAATCACCTAATGAATCTATACAAGCCACAAAACCAAATTTCGAGATTATTTACCTATAAGTCAACTTCCGTTTGATTTTTCTAACTAAATCACCAACTTAAGAGACTAAGTGTCTTATTTATCTCCACAACCACTCCGAACCCGAACCAATCAACCCAACGCAACACAAAAGAGCTGAACCATACAAGAATGAAGAAGAAATGGGGGAAACACGGCTAAACTCTCGGAACGACCGGCCGGGTCATTACAGAAACATTAACAGAGGAATAATCTTAAATCACAGATAAGTCTTCTAACAATATCATAATCCACAAATGTGCATGTATAACTTTATATTCTTTTGCGAAGATTATCAATTCAATTATGTGATGATCTAAAGGGTCATCTTATAAATTAAGACTCCATTCTAGGCTCATTAGCCTTAAAAAGATTAATTTTAATTACCTCGATTTGTGTGCACAGTCCGGGCGAGAAACCGGAAAGCTTTTATGTGAAAAAAATGAGAAATAATAATTTTTGGAATTTAAAATTTGGTTTTAGTTGACTTTGTTCAACATTTTTAGTAAACGGACCTGGATCTGTATTCCGAAGATCCCAGGAGGTCCGCAATAAAATGTGGGACTTGGGCGTATGCCCAGAATTGAATTCCGAGGTCCCTAACTTTAGAAATCAATTTTTGAAGAAAATTGTTATGTTGGATTTTTAAGGAAATAAATAAATGAATTAATGTTTGAACTCATTGGTATCGGGACCGTATTTTGGTTTTGGAGCCCGGTACAGGTTTATTATGATATTTAAGTCCTATCTTTAAAATTTGGTAAGAATCGAAATTTATTTGACGTGAGTCGGACGCCCGATTGAGAAATAGTGAAATTGAAGAGTTCTTGAGAAAAATCATGAGTTTTGAGGTTAAATTCATAGTTTTAGATGTTATTTTCATGATTTTATCGCACAAGCAAGTTTGTATGACATTTCTATACTTGCATGCATGTTTGGTTTAAAGCTCCGAGGGCTCGGGTGAGTTTTGGATAGGTTACGAGATGTTTTGGACTAGTTAAAGTTGTTGTTTTTGTTGTTTCTGGTGCACAGTCGAGTTGTGCTTCGCGTTCGCGTTGCTTCAATCACGAACGCGTAGAGTATAGGTGCACTTGGATATTTTTGTTCTTCGCGAACGAGGAGCTCAGGACGCGAACGCCAAGCACTGGTAGGTTAAAGCTTCGCGAACACGTTCTGGCCCACGCAAACGCGCTGTGTAAATGGGCCTGGGGAAGAAGGAGCCGCTTACTCTATGTGATCGCGGCCACCTGGTTGTGAACACGAAGGCCACTGGGACTAGACCTACGTGAACGTGACCCATTCCAAGTGAACGCGAAGGCCAAAGGGCCTGACTCATCACGAATGCGATGAAGGCCTGCCCAGTCATATAAAATAGCTTTTAAAAATCGGGCATAACCTATTTTCTTCATATTTTTAAACTACAAAGACCTAGAGGATATTTTTTCACAAATTCATCCCCAAAGTGTTGGTAAACAATTCTAAACTCTTCTCCTTCAATTACCCAATGTTTTTTTTTATCACTTTTCAATCAAAAATCAAGATTTTTAACGGTAGAAATTGGCGGTTTGGGTAGAATTAGGAAATTTTATAAAAATAGAATTTTGACCTTGAATTGGGGTCGGATTTTGAAACTAATTGCATATTCGGGATCGGGGGTGAATGGCTAAACGGAATTTGGTCCGAACCCCGAGTTTGGACCAAGCGGGCCCGGGGTCGCGTTTTAACTTTTTTTTAGAAAACTTAGGAAAACAATGATTTTTCAGTAAAGTTAGTTCCTTTAGCATAAATTAATGATATTAAACAAACTATGATTAGATTCGAGCGGGGTAGAGGCAAATTCGAAAGTAAAAGCGGTAATTGAGTTGTGAGTGGCTTGCGAATTTGAGGTAAGTGCTTGGTTTAACCTTGAGTTGAGAGAATAGGAATCCCCGCTTAAATGCTATGTGAATTTGCATGTGTGTGGTGTATAGGTTAGTTGAAGAGTATCTATGCACCACTAAATTATTGTTGAGCATGGTCCCTTCCTGATTTCCAATTTATTTGATTCCTGGCTTAATCTGTTTTATGATCATTGATACCTCCATGTCTAATTGTTTTCGTCGACTGGTTGTCAAGTATTGTTCCCAGTATTTTGGAAGTGTTGCTTGTTCCCTTGGTTTCATGGTGATACATAAAGCTTGAATTGGATGACATTGTTTTACGATTCATATATATATATTCCGGTTGGTTTCATTGTGAAATGATAATTGATGAAGTTCATGAGTTGTAAAACTATCTGTTTAAAATTGTTGAGACAAGAATATTGTGAAAGGTTTTGACATGAATGGTGGAATTTCTTTTTATAAATAAAGTGATGTGATTATCTGGTGGGAGAGGGTTGCATGCCGCAACAATGAGATAAGGGTGGACAGGTGGGATCGGGTTGCACGCCGCAATAGGAGCAATAAGGGTGATATATATATAGGGAGGAGCAATAAGGGTGATATATATATAGGGAGGAGCAATAAGGGTGGACAGGTGGGAGCGGGTTGTGCGTCGCAACAAGGAGAGATAAGGGAGACTATTTATGTTTTACTGATTTTCAAAAAATAAGGATTTGGAAAACTCTGATTTTATCAAAAAGGTTTTCATACTCTGATTTTTACTGTGATTTAAATTGAAACTTGAAAATTTTGAGGAGTTGATTATAGCTTATATCTGAAAAGAGTTATCCGAGTTGTTTTTACTTACTATTGCAAGTTACTGGTTATTTATTTTATTATTATTATGTCTTTCTTGTTTGTTATATATTGTTCACATGTTATATTGTTAATGCCCCGTCGCAGCCTCGCCATTACTTCGTCGAGGTTAGGCTTGGCACTTACTCAGTACATGGGGTCGGTTGTTCTAATACTACACTCTGTACTCTTTTGTGCAGATCCAAGTACCGGCCAGAGTTAGGAGATTTTAGTAGCTGACATCATTGTTCGGAGACACGAGGTAGATCTGCTGGCATCCGCAGATTCCTGGAGTCTTCTCTTAATTTTATAGACATTGTTTATTACATTCAAAAATAGATTTATAATTCTTTCAGCCTATTATTTGTGGTACTCTTTAGTAGTTCGTGAATTATGACACTAGACCCTGGGTAGTTATATAGTTTTTTTTAGTTCGTGGTTCGTTTCATCATATCGAATATTATTCCTGTTTACAATTATTGGAAACTATTAGATTTAGTTAATTTCAAATTGTCTTATTGTGCTTAAGTAATTATTCAAAGGAAATTGGCTAATCAAGTTCTAACATTGGCTTGCCTAGCAAGTGTGGTGTTAGGCGCCATCACAATCCCGTGGGTTGGGAATTTGGGTCATGACAAGTTGGTATCAGAGCACTAGGTTGCATATGTCTCACAATTCCAGAACAAGCTTGATATAGTCTGAGGGTCGGTACGGAGACGTCTGTACTTATCTCTCAGAGGCTATGAAGTTAGGAACAAACTCAGCTTTTATTTCTACTATGTCGTGCGATTCTTGGTATCTCAAATACTGATGAACTCTTCTACTCTCTCGCAGATGGTGAGAACACGTGCTTCTTCTCCCGCTGAACAACAACTCGGTCTTCTAGCAGCAGCAACTCCAATTAGGGGCAGAGGTCGAGGCCACGTCAGAGGCCGAGGCAGGGGCAGGACTCAGCCCGTTGCTCATACTGCAGCCCCAGCTGCAGAGCCCCAGATTGAGATTGATGGGGGGGGGCTCCATCTCAGACCGTTCCAACTGGACCACCTCAGGTCCCAGAGGGGTTTATTACTACCCCGGTGCTTCAGGATGCTTTGGTCCGATTAGTGGGCCTTATGGAGAGTGTAGCCCAGACTGGCGCACTCCCTGTTGCAGCAGCCGTATCTCAGGCTGGAGGAGGGGTCCAGACACTTGTTACCCACACTCCTGATCAGACTACTCCTCAGATCCAGATCCCAGCAGCCAACCCAGTTGGGGTAGTTCAGATAGTTGATGCAGCCCCGATTGCTAAGGGGGAAACCATGACTTCCGATGCTTTGTGGAGATTGGACAGGTTCATCAAGCTCTTACCTATTCACTTCAGTGGTGCTACTTCAGAGGATCCTTAGGAATATTTGGACAGCTGTCATGAGGTTCTTCGTAATATGGATATTTTGGAGACCAATGGGGTCGACTTCTCTGCGTTTCAGATGACTGGTTCCGCCAAGAAATGGTGGAGGGATTATTTGTTGACTAGACCAGTTGGGTCACCTGCTCTGACTTGGGATCAGTTTTCTCACCTATTTTTGGAAAAAAATTTGCCTATCACTACCAAAGAAGAGAAGCGTCGTCAGTTTGAGTGTCTTCAGCAGGGCGGCATGATCGTTACCCAGTATGAGAATCGCTTTGTGGATTTGGCTCGGCATGCTATTTTTTTATTGCCCATAGAGAGGGAGAGGGTTAGGAGTTTATTGAGGGCCTTGCCCAGCCCATCAGGCTGCAGATGGCTAAGGAGACAGGGACTGAGATTTCATTTCAGGATGCGGCCAATGTGGCCAGGAGAGTTGAGACGGTTATCGGGATGGGAGGTTAGGGGTCAGACAAGAGACCTCACCATTCCGGTAGATTTGGTGGTGCCTCGTATGGAGGCGTAGATACTCAGGGTAGAATCCATTCTTCCAGGCCATTTAATTCAGCACTTCAGACGTCCTATGGTGCCTCAGGTGGTCGTGGCTCTTACTTGCCTTATTCTGATCAGTCGCCCCTACCAGAGCACCTCCTATTCAGAGTTATTATTGTGGTCAGCCGGTTCGTCAGGGTCAGCCTCAGTATCAGGTTGGTGTTATGAGTGTGGTGAGTATGGGCACATTCGGAGATTTTGTCCGAAATTTTTGGGTCATCAGCCTCAGTACCAGAATTCTTGTGCTATAGTTCCGGCACCAGCAGCCCAGCCAGCCAGGGGTAGGGGTCAGGTAGTCAGAGGTAGAGGTTAGAATGTTATAGGTAGAGGTCAACATGCTAGAGGTGGAGGCCAACCCGCTAGAGGTGGCGGCCAGCCTGTTAGAGGTGGAGGACCACCTATCAAGGGTCCTCCCAGTGATGCAGTTCAGGGTGGTGGGGCCCATCCCCTATTATATGCATTTCCAGCAAGACCCAAGGCTGAGTCCTCCGATGCTATTATCATAGGTACCATTTCAGTTTGCAATAAATATGCTTCAGTTTTGTTTGATCGGGGGTATACTTATTCTTATGTATCATTCTATCTTGCCTCGTATTTGGTTGTGCCCCGCGATTCTTTGAGTGTCCCTGTTTATATGTCTACGTTGGTGGGAGATGCTATTGTTGTAGATCGTGTATATCGTTCGTGCATATTCATTATTGAGGGTCTTGAAATTAGTGTAGACTTGTTGCTTCTTGACATGGTCGATTTTGATGTCATATTGGGCATGAATTGGTTGTCACCTTATAATGCCATTTTGGACTGTCACGCCAACACAACTACTTTAGCTTTTCCGAGATTGCCTCAATTAGAATGGAAAGGGACTCCTGGTCATTCTCCCAGGAGAGTGATTTCTTATGTCAAGGCTCGTCGCATGGTTGAGAAGGGATGTTTGGCTTATTTGGTTCATATCCGTGATTCTGATGCTGAGATTTCTTCAATAGAGTCAGTGCCTATTGTTCGGGAGTTTCCTGAAGTGTTTCCTGCAGACCTGCCGGGGATTCCACCCGACAGGGTATCGATTTTTGTATCGATGTTGCTCCAGGCACTCAGCCCATTTATATTCCTCTATACCGGATGGCCTCACCAGAATTGAAAGAATTAAAAGAACAGTTGAAGACCTGCTTGATAAAGGTTTCGTCAGGCCTAGTATCTCGCCCTGGGTGCACCGATTTTGTTTGTAAAGAAGAAGGATGGATCGATGAGAATGTGTATAGATTACTGGCAGTTGAATAAAGTTACTATCAAAAATAAGTATTTTTTGCCGAGAATTGATGATTTATTTGATCAACTTCAGGGTGATAGTGTGTTTTCAAAATTTGATTTTAGATCGGGCTACCATCAGTTGAAGATTAGGGCGTCCGGTGTTCCTAAAATAGCCTTTCGGACAAGGTATGGGCACTATGAATTTTTGGTGATGTCTTTTGGCTTGACTAATGCCCCAGCAGCCTTTATGGACTTGATGAATCGAGTTTCCAAGCCTTATCTGGATTTCTTCGTAAGTGTGTTCATTGATAATATTCTTATATACTCCCGCAGTCGGGACGAGCATGAACATCACCTCCGTGTAGCACTCTAGACTTTGAGGTATAATCAGTTATATGCAAAATTTTCAAAATGTGAATTTCGGTTAGATTCAGTAGCTTTCTTGGGTCACGTCGTACAGCCAGAGGGTATTCAGGTAGATTCTAAGAAGATAGAGGCAGTCAAGAACTGACCTAGACCCACTTCAACCACGAAAATAAGGAGTTTCTTGGGTTGGGCTGGATACTACCGTCGTTTTGTGGAGGAGTTCTCGTCTATAGCAGCCTCGATGACGAGATTGACTCAGAAGGGTGCCCCATTTAAATGGTCGGATGAGTGTGAGGCGAGCTTACAGAAGCTTAATATAGCCTTGACTTCAGCACCGGTATTGGTGTTATCTTTAGGTTCATAATCCTTCACGGTATATTGTGATGCTTCCCGTGTTGGGTTGGGAGCGGTATTGATGAAAGAGGGCAGGGTGATAGCATATGCATCTTGGAAGTTAAAGATTCATGAGAAGAATTATCCTGTCCATGACTTAGAGTTGGCAGCCATTGTTCATGCATTGAAAATATGGAGGCACTATCTTTATGGCGTGCCATGTGAGGTTTACACGGATCATCGTAGCCTCCAGTACTTGTTCAAGCAAAAGGATCTTAATTTGAGACAGAGGATATGGTTAGAGTTATTGAAGGATTATGATGTCACTATATTGTATCATCCAGGAAAGGCCAATGTGGTGGACGATGCATTGAGTAGGAAGGCGGTAAGTACGGGCAGCCTTGCATGTATTCCAGTTGGTGAGAGACCGTTAGCTTCAGATATTCAGACGTTGGCTAATTAGTTCATGAGGTTAGCTTAAGATTCTAGAGGATATTCTCCGCGCTTGTGTTATTGACTTTGGAGGTTCTTGGGATCAATTCTTTCTATTAACGGAGTTTGCCTACAATAATAGTTATCAGTCGAGCATTCAGATGGCTCCCTATGAGGCATTATATGGTAGACGGTGTAGATCTCCAGTTGGGTGGTTTGAGCCGGGAGAGGCACGGTTATAGGGTACAGACTTAGTTCAAGAGGCCTTAGATAAGGTCAAGATTATACAGGATCGACTTTGTGCAGCTCACTCTAGGAAAAAGAGTTACGCCGATCGTAAGGTTCAGGATGTGGCATTCATGGTTGGAGAGGGAGTATTACTTCGGGTATCGCCCATGAAGGGTGTAATAAGATATGGGAAGAAGGGTAAGTTGAGACCTAGGTATATCTGTAATGACTTGGTCCGTTGTTACGTAAAAACCTACATTATAATTACTATTCTTGACTGGTCATAGGTTGGTTATACTGTTATTGACGCGTTAGAGTTGGTAGGCTTGAAATCATAATGGTTGTAGTGAGAGTTTAGCCACTTAGCCCTTAAAAAAATAGCCTTATAATGGAAAACATTAACTGAGAGTTGACTTATTGGTAAACAACCTCGGAATGTGTATTTTTTGGCTCGAATAGCTTCGTTAGGTGATTTGGGACTTAGGAGTATGTTCAGAATAATTTTGTGATGTCCGGTGTAGAATTAGGCTTGAATTGGCGAAAGTTAGTTTTGGTGATTTCCGATCGGCAGTGGAAAATAGGCTATTGGGGTTGGAATGGAATTTTGACAGTTGGAACAGGTTCGTAATGTCATTTTGGATGTGTCTGCAAAATTTCAGGTAAATCGGAGGTGTTTTGGTTGGTTTCGGCGTAGTTGGCGAATTTTAGAAAATTTCAAAGTTCTTAGGCTTGAATCCGATATAAAGTTGGTGTTTTAATGTTAGTTTTGGTGTTTTGAGAGTGCAAATAAGTTTTTATTATGTTATGAGATGTGTTGGTAACTTTGGTTGGGGTCCCGAGGGACTCGAATTGATTTCGGGTGATTAACGGACTCATTTAGGCTTGAACACATAGCTGGTTTTCTAATTTTTTTGCACAGCAGTAATCTCTTCACTGTGATCGCGGGTGAAGTAGCGCAATCGCGGAGAGTTAATTTTGGGCTAGCGCAATTTGTTCTGTGCGATCACGAGGGTTAGTCTGCGATCGAGGAGAAGGGGGAGTGAGGTCAGTGCGATCGCGTGTGCAAGGGTGCGATCGCATAGGGGAGTTTTTGGGCGCGTGGGGTCGGCTGGAGAGATACACTATGCGGTCTCGTGCCTTGAGCTGCGATCCCGGAGGTCAAGGGGAGATACTCTATGCGATCGCGTGGGTTTGACCGCGATCGCGAAGAACAATTACCTGGGCAGTTAATTAAAAGCCCTTCCACGACTTAAACCCTCTTTTTCACCATTGTTGTACGGCAAAGAGCTCTTGGGGGCGATTTTGAAGAGGGAAATTCTTGTTCTCCATAGAGGTAAGTGTTCTATTCATTAAAACACGATTATGGGTGATTATAGGGCATAAAATCAGTGTAAATTCATGGAGAAACAGTAGAAAAATATGGGATTTTGGGGCTTGAGAATTAGAGACCTTTAGGGGTCGATTTGAGGGGTGAAATGAATTTCGATTTTGGTGTTGTTTATATGTACGGACTCGTGAGAGGATGAAGAACACTTTTCTGTAAAAATTTCTGAGTTTTGGGATGCGGGCCCGGGGTCGGGTTCTGACTGGTTTCGGATTTTTGGGTGAATTTTGATATTTTCAATTGGTATTTGTTCCTTAAGCATATATTGATGATAAAAATCTGAACTTGGTAGATTTGAAGCTTTCGGAAGTTGATTCGAGAGGCAAGCGCATTGCGGAATAATTCCGGGCTAGTTTGGAGGTAAGTAATGTCTTGAAATCCTGTCCTGAGGGTATGAAATCCCGGACTATGCATCCTTTCACGGGTTTTGGAATGCAAAGATTGGAACTTTGGAAATATATTCCCTATTTAGGCAACTACTGAGTTGCGAAACTGATTTTTAAGCCTATGCTTAATGGTATTGATATATTTTGATATGATTTGGGCTTTAAGCCATGTTTGGGGCCTAGTGCCGATCTGTTTACCCCTTGGGGTTGTTTTTACTATTTTTCCTCACTTGATATGTTATGATTTTCACTCAGTCTTTTCTTGATAATTGTTTTGACACTCAGAGTATTTTGAAACTATTTCTTGAAAATGAAACACTGTTTTGGGTCGAGAACCCGGTATATTTATGGCCTAAAGGGCAAATTGAGAGTGACTGATAGAGTGAGGCTGCGGACCTATATTGTGAGGATGCTATGATATGAGTGAGCCTTCGGGCCTATATTGTGAGTGATTTATGCCATGAGGCGGCTTGATATATATTGCGCTTGGGCTGTAGGAGCCCCTCCGGAGTCTGTACACACTCCCAGTGAGCGCCGATACCGATTGAGTGATGATTAATGCCTGATGGGCTAATGTTACAGAGTGACTGTGAGGATGCCTGCTGGGCTAATGTTACAGAGTGACTGTGAGGATGCTTGATGGGCAGTGGTTACAAGAAATGATTTGGCCCGAGGGGCAGATTATGATGATTTTACTAAAGTTTTCGAACTATGATTCACCTTGTTTTCAAACTGGCTTTTACTGGGAATTTTACTGAGATACACTGATATTACACTTGTTTCAAAGGATTTCTAGAAACTGATTTCGAACTTATGTTGAATACTACATGGTGACTTGGTGTTTACTGGCTTTTTTATGAAATTGTGTATCTGTCTTGTGTGCTTTATATTCACATACTATGATTTCTTTTTGTTACTACTGAGTTGGCGTACTCATCATTACTCCCTGTGCCCTATGCACACATCCAGGTACTAGATCGCAGCAGTAGCTATTCAGTTGATAGTTGCAGTACACGGGATTTGAGGCAGCTGCCAGCGTCCACGCCTTCTCCACTTCCCCTCCTACTTAGTCCTAGTTTTGGATTCTGAGATATATTATATTTAGCAGAGTTGGTTTTATTTTCTGTTAGATGCTCAAGACTATTGACTCCAGTTCTGGGAGGTTGTTTAGAGTTGTTAGTTCATTATTGGGGGCGTAAGACTTATATAATTAAATTCTTTGTTATGATTGTTGTTATTTGCTATATTGTGAACCGTTAAAATAAGATTAATTGCGTAGTAAGGTGATGGTTGGCTAGCCTAGTTCCACGATAGGCGCCATCACGACCTGTTAGGATTTGGGGTCGTGACAAGTTGGTATCAGAGCACTAGGTAACATAGGACTCAACGGTCATGAGCAGGTTTAGTAGAGTCTTGCGGATCTGTACGGATACATCTGTACTTATCTTCGAGAGGCTGCAGAACCCTTAGGAAACATTTCACATTCTTGAATTCCTATCGTGTGAATCCATTTATTCAACCAAAAGCGTAACTCTTTGAATTCCCTTCATGTATTTGAATACGCACGTGAGCGCTTGGTATCAGTTGTGCGTCAGCAACTTGTGACTTCCATGGTGAGATGTGATTTTTAACATGTTAATAATGGGCCAGTCAGAAGGACTTGAGGCCGAATTTTGTCTATGGCTTGAGTACTAAGATTTCATTTGTGTGAGCATATGTGTTAGGGACTTATATGTCAGTGGTGTCCTTATTGATGAAACCTTGTGACTGGATGATTACGTGGTGAGTGTGACCGGATAGTTAGATGTATTCAGGTTGTTTGATTGTGACCAAAATGAATTGGCGGGAGATGTGGCAAGAACCATTGATTATTTTACTTCTGTATTGAGTTAGAATATGGCTTCGAGTTATGAGTATTGAAGGACCTCTCATGCAGTTTAGTTGTGGAAGTGGAGTGGATTTTCCTGTTATGTTCTCAGTCCCTATGATGTCTTTGAGTTGACCAATGCTCCAGTAGCATTCATGTATTTGATTAGCGGTCTATTCAGGCAGTGATTGAACTCCCTTGTTATTGTATTTATTGATGGCATCCTGTCGTACTCATGTAGCCAGGGATAGCATACTCGGCATTTGATGATGGTATCACAAGGATATAGGGGGAGAAGCTTTGTGCGAAGTTCTCCAAGGGTGAATTTTTGGCTCAGTTCAGTAGCATTCTTGGGACACGTGGTGTGTAGTGAAGGTATCCATGTGGTCAGACGAGTGTGAGTAGAGCTTCCAGAAGCTTAAGATTCCTTGACCACAGCCCCAGTGTTAGTATTGCCATCAGCTTCAGGTTCTTATACCGCTTAATGGGATGTCTTGGGGACAGACAATGATTGTGTTCTACTGTAGGAAGGTATAGTGATTGTGTGATTGCTATGATTTTAATAAGTGTATTGGGAGATATCATTTTGAGGTTAAGCAGGTAGGGGTATCTCCTGCAGGTTGTCTTGAGGTGTGTGACCCTTATATTTATCTGTAGTAAGTTCTCTCTATCAGTAATGATGTATGTTGTAATTTGAGTTTAGATCGCTTGTGGGAGTTGGCATGACCATTAAAATGGTGGTTGCGAGACTTGCATTTGATTTGATTGTTAGATTGTTTGGTTCGTATGAGCGTATGGAGGATTTAGTTGAACCTCACCACAGTATGGTGGCAATGATAGTGTATGGGCATCTTGAGTTATTGGTTGTCTTGATCTTTGGCTTTGAGCCAAGTTGGGGAGTTCGTTATTGATAAGTTGATTACACGATTATGTGTTGAATTGGTTTCGGTTCGAGGTATATTGGTGATTCAATTATGACCTACAGAGGTGGGGTCTGGGAATGACTCGAGTGATGGAAATTTCTTCGATACAGGTTGTAATGTACTTTACGGATAAGGGAATTTATTGAATGATTGAGTTGTACTTGAAAGTGTAGTGTGTGAAATGTATGAGTGTGCTTGTTGCTTCAAAGGTGTGGATTACTTTCCTAGTATGTGGTTTACAAGCGGGGTCAGGTCGTTTTGTTTACTTGGTTAGTGTAATTGAAATTGCTTAGAATAAATGACGTTCGAGAATACTTCAGACGGATTCAAGGTTATATGTAGCGATCGAGGATCTTCAAGGTGTGAGAAGGGCTAGAACTGAGATTTACAGGGAAGGTGTCAAGGCTTATGGTGTATTTCCATTATCATGGATTCTATCCATCAGTATCAGGAAAGTGAAGGTAATGACTTTAAATTCGCAGGAAGTCTCTTCAGGGTAAGTATTTCTTATGGGGTGCTTTTGGGGGATATTTGAGGGAGTACTCAACGGCTTATGAGCCTTAGGCTGTATATTTTATGCTCGGGTTTCGTGCGGTGAGTCTGGATTGAGAATTGCGGTATTATGGCAAGAAGAAGTATCAATTCGAAGGTAAGTCAGAAGGAACTTAAATGAATAGGACAACTTGGTAGTAGGTCGGATCGGCATGATAAATGATAAGAGATATGATTATTTATGTGGGTGTTATGAATTAATGAGTTGTTACAGGTGTTTCATAGCAATTCTCTTAGGATTTGGTGGCATGCGTAGCTTGGTTGAGTTAGAAGGATTCAGTCCTGGCGGTTATGTATTGTACAAGTCTGATTCAGGAGTTCTTGATGGTTTCTACCACGGTTGGAGATGTATATTTCTACTGGCGTGAGGGCCATGTGATGTATAATGATTTTGCTTATATATGGGATCAAATGGAAAGTTCTTGGCTAGTTGGATACATAGTTGTGTGTGGCTAGGAAGGGAGCATGAGGTTCTCCTATTTATCATAGGATCAAATGGCGTATGTAGTATTTTGTGTATAGTGGAGAGTGGCCTATGTGAGGTCACGGTTCAGTTCTAGAAGGAAGATCAGAACTGGCAGTTTCAGATGATTAGGTAAAGGATACCACAATAGGGTGGTTGGATGAGAGTATACATTTATACAGGAGAATGTGTTTAAGGCAATATGTGGGAATAAGGGTGCTTTATTGGTGTTACGACGCTTTCTTGTTGGATTGACTGTTGATATTCGAGTTTGCTCTGGGACATAGAATAATTATAGGGGTATCCCCCATGGAATGATTGAGTATTGGAGACATGTTATATATTCGGGTGGTGCTGCTGGGATCAGATATGGTAATTGGTGCGCTTTATGGATTTCGAGACTCGGATTTCTCATGAACAAGTTATTTTGTGGTTGTAGATTGTGAAGATGCGAGCAATGTTAGTCAGATGTTGGCTATGTGCCATGACTCAGTCATTGTGAACTTTCGGAGAGTTATCCATCTACTGTGGGTGACCAGAGATGATTTAGAGTTATTGATAGGACTCGTATGGTGTGTGTGTGTTTTGCAACAGGTCAGAATTGTTGACTGCGAATTGCTATGGTTGAGAGATGTACCATTTGATTGTCATTGAGCTTATTTGTGTTTTAAAGTGATCTATGGGTTGCCTTTCGGTGTTTCGAGGAGTGATGATTGTTGGTTATATGTACATAGGGTGCGTTTCTGTAGGGGCTTTATAGCGAGGATTGAGTATGGTAAGTAAATGGGATGTATGATCCTTGGTGTCGAGTTCGCGTGTTATGATCTCACGATGTATACCAGGCATTTAGCATGATGTTGTGAGGGTAATTGTTAATGGCAGGATAGTCCTCTCGTGTGAGTCTTTTATATATAATTTGATTACATTGGGATGTTGTTGTTGAGTACACGAGTTGCACAGGTTATGGCTTCGAATTGTATTGATGTGTCATGTCAGAAGAGGTCATTGGACCTAGAATGAATATTGTCAGAATTGTCTATAGCACAGTTGGAAGGATAAATATCTAGAGTCGGCTTAGAAATTTGCTATAATTCCTGTTTGGGACGGGGGAGTTTCATGTCTGACTGATCGGACGAATAGTTATTAGTTTCTACGTGTTTCTGTCATCATCGGCAGTATATGAAAGTGTAAGAGTGAGGCACTTCTTGATAAGAGGTTATGTACAGGTATTGGGTTGCTCTGAGCAGCTATTGTGATTAGGAGTTATCGCTATGAGTGCTTGAGTCATGCAGTGGATCATGGTATTTCATCTTGGGTTACGGATATGACTTGTTACAGTGTGATCAGACTTATTCAGATTATAGTTGTGGGATTTTGATCTTATAATTTGATTCAGAAGTGAAAATGTAGTTCTAAGGTTTATGGGTCATGATTTGATAATGAAATTTCAGTTATGTTGTGTTATAGGACATAGATAGGGTAGGGTGACATGGGATCACCTCCGAATATGTGCATGGTAGGTTACACAGCAATTTTGGTGGTGTTTGGAACAGCTCTAGGCACGTTCGAGAACGAACGTATATTTAAGTGGGGGAGAATGTAACGACCCGGTCCGTCGTTACGTAAAAACCTACATTATAATTACTATTCTTGACTGGTCATGGGTTGGTTATACTGTTATTGATGCGTTAGAGTTGGTAGGCTTGAAATCAGAATGGTTGTAGTGAGAGTTTAGCCACTTAGCCCTTAAAAAAATAGTCTTATAATGGGAAAAATCAACTGAGAGTTGACTTATTGGTAAACGACCTCGGAATGTGGATTTTATGGCTCCAATAGCTTCGTTAGGTGATTTGGGACTTAGGAGTATGTTCAGAATAATTTTGTGATGTCTGATGTAGAATTAGGCTTGAATTGGCGAAAGTTAGTTTTGGTGATTTCCGGTCGGCAGTGGAAAATAGTCTATCGGGGTTGGAATGGAATTTCGTCAGTTGGAACAGGTTCGTAATGTCATTTTGGATAGGTCTGCAAAATTTCAGGTAAACCGGAGGTGTTTTGGTTGGTTTCGGCGTAGTTGGCGAATTTTAGAAAATTTCAAAGTTCTTAGACTTGAATCCGATATAAATTTTGTGTTTTAATGTTAGTTTTCGTGTTTTGAGAGTACAACTAAGTTTGAATGATGTTATGGGATGTGTTGGTAACTTTTGTTGGGGTCTCGAGGGACTCGGGATTGATTTCGGGTGATTAACGGACTCATTTAGGCTTGAACACATAGCTGGTTTTCTGGGTTTTTTGCACAGCAGTAATCTCTTCACTGCGATCGCGGGTGAAGTAGCACGATTGCGGAGAGTTAATTTTGGGCTAGCACAATTTGTTCTGTGCGATCGCGAGGGTTAGTCTGCGATCGCGGAGAAGGGGGAGTGAGGTCAGTGCGATCGCGTGTGAAAGGGTGCGATCGCGTAGGGGAGTTTTTGGACGCGTGAGGTCGGCTTGAGAGATACACTATGTGGTCGCGTTTCTGAGCTGCGATCTCGGAGTTCAAGGGGAGATACTCTATGCGATCGCGTGGGTTTGACCGCAATCGCGGAGAACAATTACCTGGGTAGTTAATTAAAAGCCCTTCCGTGACTTAAACCGTCTTTTTCACCATTGTTGTACGGCAAAGAGCTCTTGGGGGTGATTTTGAAGAGGAAAATTCTTTTTCTCCATAGAGGTAAGTGTTCTAGTCATTAAAACTCGATGATGGGTGATTATAGGGCATCAAACCAGTGTAAATTCATGGAGAAACAGTAGAAAAATATGGGATTTTGGGGCTTGAGAATTAGAGACCTTTAGGTGTCGATTTGAGGGGTCGAACGAACTCCAATTTTGGTGTTCTTTATATGTACGGACTCGTGAGAGGACGAAGAACACTTTTTTGTAAAAATTTCTCAGTTATGGGACGCGGGCCCGGGGTCGGGTTTTGACTGGTTTCGGATTTTTTTGGTGAATTTTGATACTTTCAATTGGTAATTGTTCCTTAAGCATATATTGATGATAAAAATCTGAACTTGGTAGATTTGAAGCTTTCAAAAGTTGATTCGAGAGGCAAGCGCATTGTAGAATAATGCATGGCTAGTTTGGAGGTAAGTAATGTCTTGTAATCTTGTCCTGAGGGTATGAAACCCCGGACTATGCACCCTTTCACGGGTTTTGGAATGCAAAGATTGGAACTTTGGAAATATATTCCCTATTTAGGCAACTATTGAGTTGCGAAACTGATTTTTAAGTCTATGTTGAATGGTATTGATATATTTTGATATGATTGGGGTTGTAAGCCATGTTTGGGGCCTAGTGTCGATCTGTTTACCCCTTGGGGGTTGTTTTTACTATATTTCCTCACTTGATATGTTATGATTTTCACTCAATATTTTCTTGATAATTGTTTTGACACTTAGAGTATTTTGAAACTATTTCTTGAAAATGAAACACTGTTTTGGGTCGAGAACCCGGTATATTTATGGTCTGAAAGGCAAATTGAGAGTGTTTGACTGAGTGAGGCTGCGGGCCTATATTGTGAGGATGCTATGATATGAGTGAGGTTGCGGGCCTATATTATGAGTGATTTATGTCGTGAGGCGGCTTGATATATATTGCGCTTGGGCTGTAGGAGCCCCTCCGGAGTCTGTACACACCCCTAGTGAGCGCCGGTACCGATTGAGTGAAGATTAATGCCTGATGGGCTAATGTTACAGAGTGACTGTGAGGATGTCTGATGGGCTAATGTTACAGATTGACTGTGAGGATGCTTGATGGGCTAATGTTACAGAGTAACTGTGAGGATGCTTGATGGGCTAATGTTACAGAGTGACTGTAAGGATGCCTGATTGGCTAATGTTACAGAGTGACTGTGAGGATGCATGATGGGCAATGGTTACAAGAAATTATTTGGCCCGAGGGGCAGATTATGTTGATTTTACTAAAGTTTTCAAACTATGATTCACCTTGTTTTCAAACTGGCTTTTACTGAGAATTTTACTGAGATACACTAATATTACACTTGTTTCGAAGGATTTCTGGAAACTGATTTCGAACTTATGTTGAATACTACATGGTGACTTGGTGTTTACTAGCTTTTTATGAGATTGTGTATCTGTCTTGTGTTCTTTATATTCTCAGACTATGATTTCTTTTCGTTACTACTGAGCTGGCGTACTCATCATTACTCCATGTGCCCTGTGCACAGATCCAGGTACTAGATCGCAGCAGTAGTTGTTCAGTTGATAGTTGCAGTACACGGGATTCTAGGTAGCTACCAGCGTCCACGGCTTCTCCACTTCCCCTCCTACCTAGTCCTAGTTTTGGATTCTGAGATATATTATATTTAGCAGAGTTGGTTTTATTTTCTGTTAGATGCTCATGACTATTGACTCCAGTTCTGGGAGGTTGTTTAGAGTTGTTAGTTCATTATTGGGGGCGTAAGACTTATATAATTAAATTCTTTGTTATGATTGTTGTTATTTGCTAAATTGCGAATCGTTAAAATAAGAGTAATTGTGTAGTAAGGTGATGGTTGGCTAGCCTAGTTCCACGATAGGCGCCATCACGGCATGTTAGAATTTGGGGTCGTGACAATATCCCACCATTTGAGATTCTTGATAGAGCGGGGGAGGTAGCTTATAGTCTTTCATTTCCTCCAGGGTTATCCTCCGTTCATCGGGTATTTCATGTATCTATGCTCCGAAAATATAATGGTGACCCGTCCCATGTGTTAGATCTCATCTCGGTCCAATTTGACAAAGATTTGACTTATGAGGAGGAGCCGGTAGCCATTCTAGACCGGCAGGTTCGACAGTTGAGATCAAAGAGTTACCCTTCAGTTCGAGTGTAGTAGAGGAGTCAACCTGTTGAGGAAGCTACTTGGGAGTCCGAGTCGGACATGCAGAGTAGATATCCCCACTTGTTTTCCAGTTCAGGTAATTTTCTATGTCCAATCGAGGATGAATGTTTGTTTTAAAGGTGGATATTGTGATGACCTAAAGGGTCATCTTATAAATTAAGACTCTATTCCAGGCTCATTAGCCTTAAAAAAATTAATTTTAATTACTTCGATTTGCGTGCGCAGTCCGAGCGTGAAACCGGAAAGCTTTTATGTGAAAATATGAGAAATAATAATTTTTGGAATTAAAAATTTGGTTTCAGTTGACTTTGTTCAAAATTTTTATTAAACGGACCTGGATCTGTGTTCCGACGATCCCGGGAGGTCCGCAGTAAAATATGGGACCTAGGCGTTTGCCCGGAATTGAATTCCGAGGTCCCTAGCTTTAGAAATCAATTTTTGAAGAAATTGTTATGCTGGATTTTTAAGGAGATAAATAAATGAATTAATGTTTGAACATATTGGTATCGGGCCCTTATTTTGGTTCCAAAGCCCGGTACAGGTTTATTATGATATTTAAGTCTTATCTGTGAAATTTGGTAAGAATCAGAATTTATTTGACGTGATTCGGACGTCCGGTTGAGAAATAGTAAAATTGAAGTGTTCTTGAGAAAAATCATGAGTTTTGAGGTTAAATTCTTAGATTTAGATGTTATTTTCGTGATTTGATTGCACGGGCAAGTTCGTATGATGTTCTTAAACTTGCGTGCATGTTTGGTTTAGAGCACCGAGTGCTCGGGTGAGTTTTGGATAGGCTACGGGATGTTTTGGACTAGTTAAAGTTGTTGTTTTTGCTGTTTCTGGTGCACAGTCGAGTTGTGCTTCCCGTTCGTGTTGCTTCACTCGTGAACGCGTAGAGTATTAGGTGCACTACGGTATTTTTGTTCTTCATGAACGCGGAGCTCAGGACGTGAACACGAAGCACTAGTGGATTAAAGCTTCGCGAATGTGTTCTGGCCCACGCAAATGCGCTGTGTAAATGGGCCTGGGGAAGGAGGAGCCGCTCACTCAATGCGAACACGGTTACCTGGTCGCGAACGCGAAGGCCACTAGTCCTAGCCCTATGCGAACGCAGCACATTCCACGCGAACGTGAAGGCCAATGGGCCTGACTCATCGCGAACGCGGTAGGCCCATCGCGAATGCGATGAAGGCTTGCCAGTCATATAAAACAACTTTTAAAAATCGGGCAGAACCTATTTTCTTCATATTATCGAACTACATAGACCTATAGGCGATTTTCTTCACACAAATTCATCCCCAAAGTGTTGGTAAACAATTCTAAACTCTTCTCTTTCAATAACCCAATATTTTTCATCACTTTTCAATCAAAAATCAAGAATTTTCATGGTAGAAATTGGGGGTTTGGGTAGAATTAGGAAATTTTGTAAAATGGAATTTTGACCTCGAATTGGGGTCGGATTTCGAAACTAATTGCATATTCAGGCTCGGGGGTGAATGGATAAACGAAATTTGGTCCGAACCCCGAGTTTGGACCAAGCGGGCCCGGGGTCGCATTTTAACTTTTTTTGAGAAAACTTAGAAAAACAATAATTATTCAGTAAAGTTAGTACCTTTAGCATAAATTAATGATATTAAACTAATTATGATTAGATTCGAGCGGGTTAGAGGCAAATTTGAAAGGAAAAACGGTAATTGAGCAGTGAGTGGCCTGCGATTTGAGGTAAGTGCTTGGTTTAACCTTGACTTGAGGGAATAGGAATCCCCGCTTAAATCCTATGTGAATTTGCATATGTGTGGTGTATAGGTGAGGTGAATAGTATCTATGCACCACTAAATTATTGTTGAACATGGTCCCTTCCTGATTTCCAATTTATTTGATTCCTGGCTTAATTAGTTTTATGATCATTGATACCTCCATGTCTAATTGTTTTCGTCGACTGGTTGTCAAGTATTGTTCCCAGTATTTTGGAAGTGTTGCTTGTTCCCTCTGTTTCATGGTGATACATAAAGCTTGAATTGGATGACATTGTTTTACGATTCATATATATATATATATATATTCCGGTTGGTTTCATTGTGAAATGATAATTGATGAAGTTCATGAGTTGTACAACTATCTGTTTAAATTTGTTGAGACAAGAATATTATGAAAGGTTTTGACCTGAATTATGGAATTGTTTTTATAAATAAAGTGATGTGATTGTCTGGTGGGAGCGGGTTGCATGCCGCAACAAGGAGCGATAAGGGTGGACAGGTCGGATCGGGTTGCACGCAGCAATAGGAGAAATAAGGGTTATATATATATAGAGAGAGGAGCAATAAGAGTTGACAGGTGGGAGCGGATTGCGCATCGCAACAAGAGAAATAAGAGAGAATATTTATGTTTTACTAATTTTCGAAAAATAAGGATTTGAAAAACTCCGGTTTTATTAAAAAGGTTTTCACACTCTGATTTTTACTGTGATTTAAATTGAAACTTGAAAATTTTGAGGAGTTGATTATAGCTGATATCTGAAAAGAGTTATCCGAGTTATTTTTATTTACTGTTGCAAGTTACTGGTTATTTAGTTTATTATTATTATTTCCTTCTTGCTTTGGTATATATTGTTCACAGGTTATATTGTTCATGTCCCGTCGTAGCCTCGTCACTACTTCGTCGAGGTTAGGCTCGGCACTTACTCAGTGCATGTGGTCGGTGGTACTGATACTACACTCTGCACTCTTTTGTGCAGATCCAGGTACCGGCCAGAGTTAGGAGATTTTAGTAGCTGACATCATCGTTCGGAGACACGAGGTAGATCTGCTGGCGTCCGCAGATTCCTGGAGTCTTCTCTTAATTTTATAGACACTGTTTTATTACATTCAAAAACAGATTTATAATTCTTTTAGCCCATTATTTGTAGTACCCTTTCGTAGTTCGTGAATTGTGACACCAGACCCTAGGTAGTTATATAGGTTGTTTTAGTTCGTGGTTTGTTTCATCATGTAGAATATTATTCCTGATTACAATTATATGAAACTATTAGATTTAGTTTATTTCAAATTGTCTCACTGTGCTTAAGTAATTATTCAAAGGAAAATGGCTAATCAAGTTCTAACATTGGCTTGCCTAGCAAGTGTGGTGTTAGGTGCCATCACGATCCTATGGGTTGGGAATTTGGGTCATGACAAATTCTCAGGCTCGTGATACCATATGTAAACATAAAAACTTTAATTCATACCAGGATCTTGAACATGATAATCTTACATATATCATCGTTCCACAAAACGTACCTGCAGCGGAAGTCATTATCATGAAGCGGAAGCGTTAATTGAAATTATTTTCTCGCCCCTTACCCTAGCTTTCGTTACCGCCGACTTCAATTATGAGCCTTAAACTTATTGGGCCACCAATAAACGTAAGAAAATCTTACATAAATTTCCTAAAGCTCGTTATTTTATTTCAAATTTTAACTAAGGAAATTTGCTAAAGTCCTATTTATTCACTCTACAAGAGAATAAACTAAATTTATGTAAGTCACAGTTTAAGTCTAATTTTGAGGTCTTTGGGTTGATAAGATATCAACATCCAACGTATTGTAAGGAACAATTTATAGATCATAATTCAGTAGTAATAAATGTTTAAATTCTTTGAATATGAAAATTTTCAAAAAGAAAAATTGAATGTTTCCACTTAATTTCTACCGGTATTCCCTGACATTATGTTGATTGACACATTGACTTAGAACTATATACTACATAGGTGGCTCATGCCAAACTTCTAACTGTTGTTATTTTCTTATTTTATTCTTATTGTAATGATTTATTGTGTGATTTATTTTATATCACATGTTTTAAAAAATTTATTTCCATTTAAAATTTCATGTTTGTAAAAATGCCAACATATAAATTGATTGAGACTGATGGAATAAATGAATTTTGACAAATCTTTTCAATTCACTTACCGATAATGTGAAATCCATTCAAAGGAAAAGACTTTTTAGATGCAAAAGAAGAAAATCCCACAAACATCTTGTAGAGTATGTAATGGCCTAAACTTTCTAAAGGAATTCGCAAAACTCCTTTACAAGAAAATATGCTATAACGACCCGACTGGTCATCTTGAGCACTAACATTCCTTTCAACTATTTGAGCTCTTGAGTAGCTTTATATAACATATTCTAACTTGTGTGAATTATCGGTTTTGATTTTCAGGCGTTTCGAAATTAGCTTGGAAGAATGAATTTCATGATTGAAGCTTTAAGTTGGAGAGTTGACCCAAGTTTGAATTTGGGTATTTGACCTTGGATCGGAGTTTATAGGATTTTGTTACGTTCGAATGGTGATTTTGGACTTGGGCTATGCCCGGAATTTCATATGGATCCTTCTAGAAGGTTTCAACACTAATTGGCGAAAGTTGGAAATTTAAAGGTTTGGAATGTTCATAAGTTTGAACAAGAGTTAACTTTGAGAATATCGAGTTTGGATTGTGGTTCCGGAAATTTTCGTAACTTTGTTATGTCATTTGGGACTTGTGCACAAAATTTGAGTTCATTCCGGATTGATTTGATATGTTTCGACGCGAGTTTTAATTTGAGGTGCGATTCGTCATTTCGATGTTGTTATGTGTGATTGAGGCCTTAAGTAGGGTCGTGTTATGTTATGGGACGTGTTGGTATATTTGGTTGAGAGTCCTGGGGGCATTGGGTGGATTCCAATGTTTAACGGATCAACATTTGGACTTAGAGAAATTCTAAACTTTTGCCTACTAGTGTGATCGCACCTGCGAAGGTTTTGATCGCAGGTGCGAGGCCGTATGTGCACGAGTATCATCACAGAAGCGTCCAGGAATGGTGTTGGGCAGTGCTCACAGGTACGTTGGTTTTGTCTGCACCTACGAGGTCGCAAATGAGAAGAGGTGATCGCAGAAACGAAAAATGGTGAAGGGGGCTGAGGAGCGCAGGTACGGAGGTACGGAGGAAATTTTAATAGATGTGGAGTCGCATCTAAACGTGGTTCATCACAGAAACGAAGGCAGTGGCATTCACAGGAAATCGCAGAAGCGGAGAATTTTGTCCCGCCCGCGAAGCCGCAAATGCAGCTATGTTGGTTGCAGGTGCAAAGACCCCTGGACAGAATATATTCGAAGGGGTTGCAGGATTTTGGCATTTTTGGGCGAAAGAAGCTCGGTTGGGGGTCATTTTTGGGAGGGGATTCACGATAATTCTTGAAGTAATCACTTGTGATCATTTATATTTAATAATATTGAGTTATCATTTAATTCTTTGACTAGTTTACGTGATTTGAGGTGTAATTTAAGAATTTGGGTCTAGGGATTTAAAAAAATAAGAATTGAGGATTTACAGGTCGAGTTTAAGTCGGATTTAAGTAAAATTTGTATGGTTGGACTCGTAATTGAATGAGTTGTCGAATTTTATGAGTTTTATCGGGTTCCGAAAAGTGGGCCCCATGTTAACTTTTGATTGAATTTTTAAGCGGAGTTGAAATTTTTTATAAATTGTTAAATTGTAAGTATTGGAGTATATTTTGATTAATTTTCTTATTTTTTTGACTAGTTTCGAATAGTTGGCTTTTAATTGAAGAGATATGAAGGCGTTTGGAGGTTGATACGCGCGAAATGGAATTTTCGAAGTATAGTTTTGCTCGCTCAGCATTGCAATTGGCTTGTTTGAGATAAATTTGTTGCCTAACTTTGTTGAGAAAATTTTTCCTACTATTTTTCATTATTTGCTAAATGCGAGGGTGATATGTATATGAAGTGACGAGCATATACGCATGTGTCTGGGTTAATCATGCTCTGGGTAAATTATACTGTTAATTGTGCTTTGAAGAATTTTGTGACAGTCTTGTTCCATGTCTTGATTACTAGATTACTATGAATAGAAAAATTAATGCCAGAAACCATGATTTAATTTATTATAATTTGATTAAAACTTGACAGACTTTTGTGAAATTATTGATGTGCTAATTCCGGTCGTTATTATACTTAATCACAATTACGACGCTACAGTAGTCATTCTTGAGATTTTGAATTCTATATTTGAATTGAAGATCATTTTGAGACTTGTTGAAATACTTGAACAATAAAGTACTTGAGGTTCATTGAAATTGTGATTGGCTTGAAAGTCGTGATTGATGTTCAATTTGGAACATTCGTTTAAACACTCCCCTTGATGTTATTTATGCTTCCTACCTTGCTTGTTAATGATATGTATGTGCTTGGTAAGGAAGAATGTAAATTTCATGACCCAAAATTCATTAAAGGTCGTGATGGCATCTAACACCGCTGTCAGGAAAGCCAACAATAATTGATGAACTTAATTACTCATTTTAGTATTTTAAATCACGATTTCCTTCAATTTAATAGTAAAATATGGGATTTACAGAGTAAAGAAAAATATTTTTACAACTTCAATAGTGATCAACCCATAATCACCCCAAAACACAGTGTCACAAGTGCATGAGCATCAATTAGGAAGTAACATAAAATACAGAATCTCTCTGGAATACAAATTTGGACAGGAAAAGTATAAATACTCTGAAGGAGACTTTGCTAGCTGCGGGCCGTAGTATGGATGCAGCTCACCTAAGTCCCCGCATTAACCACGCCTCTGCCCTCACAAGGTGTGACGACCCGGCCGATCATCTTAATAATTAACGCCCTGATCCCCTATTAATTGTTTTCCCCAAGTCTATTTCTGCTAAAGTGAATTGCCAGGACATTCGATTCTGAGTTTCGGAGAGTTTTGGGACACTTAGTCCCTAGATGAGAGCTTAAGTGTTGGAAAGTTGCCCGTAGTCGTAACAGTGTGAAGACGGCCTCGGAATGGAAATTCGATGGTTCCGTTAGCTCTGTTAGGTGATTTTGGGGTTGGTAGCGTGCTTGGAATGCATTTTGGAAATCCGTAGCTCATTTAGGCTTGAAATGCCGAAGTTTGAATTTTTGAAGTTCCGGTCCGATAGTGAGATTTTGATTCGAGGGGCGGAATGGAATTCCAGAAGTTGCAGTAGTTCCATCATGTCATTTGGGACGTGTGTGCAAAATTTCAGGTCATTCGTACGTGTTTTGGTTAGGTTTTTTATCGAAAGCGTGTTTTGATGAAATTGGAAGTTCTTAGGCTCAAACCCTTGTTTAATTCGAGATTCCGATGTTGTTTTAGGTGGTTTAAGGATTGTTACAAGTTTGAATGATGTTATGGGATATGTCCGTAGGTTTGGTTGAGGTCCCGGGGCCCTCGGGTGTGTTTCAGATGCTCAACAGGCCATTTCTTCCTATTTTTGAACTGTTGTTGTTGTTGTTTCTGGTGCGCCTCTATCGCGTTCGCGAGCTTCCCTTCACGATCGCGAAGGCTTATTTGACCACCTGGAACTTTTCTTCTTAGCGTTCGCGTTCGCGTCCTCCTCCAGGCGTTCGCGTAGAGTAATTTTGGAGGAGGACCAGTTTTCCTCATCGCGTTTGCAACCGGTTCCTCCGCGTTCGCGAAGTTTTACCTTTTCCTCAATCGCGTTCGCGTTCCCCGTGTTGTGTTCGTGAAGCCTTGTCAGCTCAGGCCTTCGCGTTCATGTACTGCTCCTCGCGATCGCGAAGAGCAATCTTGGCAGCTTCTATTTTTTTTCTTCGCGAACGCGTGACTTCCTCTGTGTTCGCGATTCAGTAAAGGCCGGGGCAGTTATAAACATCTCAAAATTCGAGGGTTAGCCATTTTTACCAAAAATCAAGCTTGAGAGCTCGGATTTGAGAGAGATTTCGAGGGTTTTTTAGAGGCAATGATTGGGTAATGATTCTAAACTCCTTTTTGCTTATAACCCGCTAATCTAATCACGAATTTCTCTTCTAATTTCGGATTTTGTATGGAAAATGGGTAAAACTTCATAGACCAAATTATTGAATTTTGAGTGGGTGATTAACCTCCGATTTGAGATATTTTTATATGGTTAGACTCGTGAGAGTACGGGGGTTCTGAAAATGTAAAATTTATCTGATTCCCAGATGCTGGCATGAGGGGCGTTTTGGTCATTTTACCTAATTCCGCGACTTAGCTTTGAATTAAATAGTAGAATCAGTTGCTTGAGATGTTATTTACGATATGAATTTGATTTGAATAGATTTGGGCGATTTGGAGTCGGATACTCGTGGCAAACGTGTGGTTTCGAGTTCATTTTGAGCCGGTTCGAGGTAAGTGGCTTGTCTAACCTTGTGTGGGGGACCTTTCCCCTTAGGATGTGATATTTGGTAATTGAATGCCGTGTACGTGAGGTGACGAGCATGTACGTGTGCTAATTGTTGAAAATCCAGTTTTACTTTAAATATTTAGACTAAGTTTCTTTCTTACCTACTTTATTCTACGTGCAATTATATCCTATGTTAGTTTAGACAAGCATGCCTAGTTGACCTACATTTCCTAATTTCTTAAGTTGCTTTGATTGTACTACGTGAAACATGTTAGGTTAGAACTACTTGTTGCCTTGCATTGTTGCACTCTATTTCTGAATATCTTCTTGTTTTGGCTGCGTATTTACATTGGGACTACGGATGTGGGATTCCAGTAGCTCCCCCCCCCCCCTTGTTTGCTTACTTTGGGACTACGGGTTAGATTCCCGATAGAAGTTCGATTCCTGATAGATCCCCCTGCATATTTACTTTGGGACTGCGGGTTCGATTCCCGATAGATCCCCCTGCATACTGATAGTTGGACTACGGGACGGTATCCCGGGAGATCCACTGGACAGTTGAGAAAAGGACTACTGGACGGTATCCTGGGAGATCCTCATTGTTACCATTGTTATTGAGCCGTACATATTCCGTGTTCACTCTGTTCTTTGTGTTTTTGTTATTGCCTTGTTTAACCTGTCTTATTTCACTGATGTACTCATTATTACTGCATGATTTCATACAGTAAATTCCTATTATATTGTTTAACCTCAGTAGGGCCCTGACCTTCCTCGTCACTACCCGACCGAGGTTAGGCTTGGCACTTACTGAGTACTGCTATGGTGTACTCATGCCCTTTCTGCGCATGTTTTTCATGTGCAGATCCAGGTACCTCCACCCAGGCGCACTATCCCCGAGGTTGAGAGATCTAGCAGATACTTCGAGGTACATCGGCCGCGTCTGCAGACCAGGAGTCTCTATCTTATTCCAGCTTTAGTGGAAAGCTTTTCCCTCCTTTTAGTTGTTTAGACATTCTGGAGTTAGAGCAGTGTAGCATATTTCTATTAGCCTGTGTTTCCCGTGAGTTTTCGGGTTTTGGGGTGATATTTGACTTCCGCATTATTGGGTTGTATATGGCAAGCGGCATTTATATACAGTCTTTCTTTAGTTGTTCAGTTTTAATTTATTATTCCGCAAGTTATGTTGTTTTTCCACATTGTTAGGCTTACCTAGTTATAGAGACTAGGTGTCATCACGACATGTTCACGGAGGGGGAACTGGGGTTGTGACAAGTTGGTATCAGAGCTCTAGGTTCATAGGAGTCACGGAACACAGGCTGGTTTATTAGAGTCTCGTTGATCGGTACGGAGACGCCTGTACTTATCTACGAGAGGCTATGTAACTGTTTAGGAATAATCTTTACTTCACTAATTTCCTTGTCGTTCAATATTTTTGACATCAATTCTAAACCTCTGTCTTCTATTCTCTCACAGATGGTGAGGACCTGTGCTACTCGGGAGGATCAGACACCCGTGCCCCTACTGCAGCCGTCAGAGGCCGGGGCCGAGGTTGAGGCCGAGGATGCGCACGTGGTGCAGCGAGAGAACCTGCGCGAGCTACCGCCGAGGTACCACCAGCAGATCCAGCCGAAGTCTAGACACCTGACACGCCTACTGTCACTACTACTCCATCCCTTCAGGAGACGCTAGCTTAGTTCATGTCTCTGTACACCACTCTGGCTCAGGCAGGGTTGCTTCCCCTTGCTGCAGCCACATCCCAGGCCGGGGGAGTAGCACAGACTCCCACCGCCCGTACTCGTGAGCAGCGAGTGCCTGTGGAGCAGGTCCCAAAGATCATTCATGTGCCGCCTGTAGTGCCAGTTCAGCCCGAGGATCGGTCAACTGCTTTAGAGGACGAGCAGCGGAGACTTGAGAGGTTCAACAAGTATGATCCTCTAGTATTCAGTGGACTAGCATAAGACGATGCCTTGGAGTTGCTAGAGGAGTGCCACCGTATTCTTCGCACTATGGGCATAGCCGGATCTAGTGGGGTTTCCTTTACTACCTTCCAGCTTCGCGGAGCCGCCTATGATTGGTGGCGCACATATGAGTTAGACAGTCCAAACGAGGCTGCTTCACTGACCTGGACCCAGTTCTCAAATATGTTCATGAGAGAGTTTGTTCCCCAGAGCCTCAGGGACGCATGGCGCACAGAGTTTGAGCATTTGCGCCAGGGTGCTATGACAGTTTCAGAGTATGCTATCTGTTACACCAGATTGGCTAGGCATGCACCGGTTTTGGTTGCTACTGTCCGCGAGAGGGTTCGCCGGTTCATTGAGGGTCTTATCCCACCCATCAGATCTAGCATGGCTCGGGAGTTGGAGATGGATATTCCTTATCAGCAGGTAGTGAGCATTGCTAGGAAGATCGAGGGTATTCTCGCTAGGGAGAGGAGAGAGAGGCCAAGAGGTCTCGAGAGTTGGGCCACTACTCTGGTGCCCATACCCCAGCAGCAGGTCGACATGGTAGGGGTTATGTGGGCCCACCATTCATTCAGCTCTTCCAGCAGCCAGCGGAAACCCAGCTCCACCCAGGCCTCAGGAGCCTTGCTATGCACCTCCAGTTTCAAGCGCGCCTCCTACGCGGGGTGTTTTCAGAGGTCAGTCTAGCAGACCTGGCCCTAGCCAGTCCCAGCCACCACGTCCTCCGA
This sequence comes from Nicotiana knightiana, assembly GCA_005239525.1. Lineage (NCBI taxonomy): Eukaryota > Viridiplantae > Streptophyta > Magnoliopsida > Solanales > Solanaceae > Nicotiana > Nicotiana knightiana. The sequence goes on along the minus strand of ML373595.1, from coordinate 135,694 downwards.
GAGCTTTTTTCGAGTGTGGCGACACACACCATATGGCTAGGGACTGCCCCAGACTTGGTAGGGATGCATCTTCACAGACTTTTCATCCACAGCGTGCCCAGCAGAGTTCTCAGGCCATGATCACAGCTCCAGCTGCCACCCCATCTGCCCAGCCAGCTAGAGGCGGAGGTCGGGGAGGTAGAGGTCGCCCTCGAGGGGGAGGCCAGGCCAGATATTATACTACTCCTGCTCGTACCGAGGTTGTTGCCTCCGATTATGTCATTACAGGTATTATACTGGTTTGTCACAGAGATGCATCGATTCTATTCAATCCAGGCTCCACGTATTCTTATGTGTCTTCTTATTTTGCTCCGTATTTGGGTATAGCCCGAGATTCTTTGGGTTTTCGTGTTTATGTTTCTACTCCTGTGGGAGATTCTCTTATCGTGGACCGCATTTATCGGTCGTGTTTGGTTACTATTCGTGGTTTTGAGACCAGTGCGGATTTATTGTTACTCGATATGGTGGATTTTGATATTATCTTGGGCATGGACTGGTTGTCGCCCCATTATTCTATTCTTAATTGTCACGCCAAGACCGTGACGCTGGCTATGCCAGGTACTCCACGTGTTGAGTGGAGTGGTACCTTAGATCACGCTCCCAGTAGAGTAATCTCTTTCCTTAAAGATCAGTGTATGGTTGAGAAGGGGTGTGCCGCGTATTTAGCTTATGTGAGGGATGTCAGTGTTGATACCCTTTCTGTTGATTCAGTTCCAGTGGTACAGGATTATCCCGATGTGTTTCCTTCTGATCTTTCGGGCATGCCACCCGATAGATATATTGATTTGTTGCCGGGCACTCAGCCCATTTCCATTCCTTCGTACCGTATGGCTCCTCCTGAGTTGAAGGAGTTGAAGGATCAGTTACAAGAATTTTTTGATAAGGTTTTATTCGACCTAGTGTTTCACCTTGTGGTGCTCCTGTCTTGTTTGTGAAGAAAAAGGATGGTTCTATGCGCATGTGTATTGATTATCGCCAGTTGAACAGGGTTACAGTGAAGAACCTTTATCCCTTGCCTCGTATTGATGATCTATATGATCAGCTTCAGGGCGCACAGATATTTTCTAAGATTGATTTGCGCTCAGGTTACCATCAGTTGAAGATTCGGGAGTCGGATATCCCGAAGACTACCTTCAGGACTCGGTATGGCTATTACGAGTTTCTAGTTATGTCATTTGGGCTGACTAATGCCCCAACAACATTTATGCAATTGATGCACAGTGTGTTCAGGCCATATCTCGACTCGTTCGTCATTGTTTTCATAGATGATATTCTTATTTACTCCCAGAGTCGGGACGATCATGAACAGCACCTGAGGACAGTGCTTCAGACCCTGAGAGAGAAGAAGTTGTATGCAAAGTTCTCAAGTTATGAGATTTGGTTGAGTTATGTGGCATTCTTAGGACATATAGTATCGAGTGAGGGAATTCGGGTGGATCCGAAGGTAGAGTCCATGCAGAGTTGGCCCAAGCCGTCCTCAGTTACAGAGATTCGCAAATTCCTTGGCTTGGTGGGCTACTACCACCGTTTTGTGGAGGGATTTTCATCGATTGCAGCCCCTATGACTAGATTGACCCAGAAGGGTGCTCCATTTTAGTGGGCAGAGGAGTGTGAGGCGATCTTTCAGAAGCCCAAGACAGCCTTGACTACAGCCCCAATCTTGACATTGCCTACTGGTTCGGGGTCTTATACAGTTTATTGTGATGCCTCGCAAGTCGGCCTTGGAGCGGTGTTGATGCAGGATGGTAGGGTGATTGCCTATGCGTCTAGAAAGTTGAAGATACATGAGAAGAATTACCCTGTCCATGACCTTGAGTTAGCTGCTATTGTTCATGCCTTGAAGATATGGCGTCATTATTTATATGGTGTTCCCTGTAAGATATTTACGGATCACCGGAGTTTGCAGCACATATTCAGGAAGAAGGATCTAAATTTGTGCCAGCGTATATGGTTAGAGTTGTTAAAGGACTATGACATCACTATATTATACCACCCGAGGAAGGCCAATATGGTGGCCGATGCCTTGAGTCGCCGGACGGAGAGTTTGGGGAGTTTGGCATATTTACCAGCTTCAGAGAGGCCTATGGCGATGGATGTTCAGGCCTTAGCCAGTCAGTTTGTGAGATTGGATATTTCATAGCCCAGTCGGGTCCTATCTTGTGTGGTTTCTCGGTCTTCCTTATTCGATCGTATCAGGGAGCAGCAGTATGATGACCCTCATTTACTTGTCCTCAAGGACACGGTTCAGCACGGTGATTCCAGAGATGTGACCATTGGAGATGACGGGGTATTAAGGATGCAGGGTCGGATTTGTGTGCCCAATGATGATGGGCTTCGGGAGTTGATTTTAGCGGAGGCCCAAAGTTCGTGGTATTCCATCCATCCGGGTGCTGCGAAGATGTATCAGGATTTGAGGTAGCACTATTGGTGGCGAGGAATGAAGAAGGATATAGCAGAGTTTGTAGCCAAGTGCCTCAACTGTCAGCAGTTCAAATGTGAGCATCAGAGACCGGGAGGGTTGCTTCAGCAGATTGAGCTTCCAGAGTGGAAGTGGAAGTGGGAGCAGATCACCATGGACTTTGTGGTTGGACTTCCTCGGACTTTGAGGAAGCATGATGCTATTTGGGTGATTGTGGATCGGCTGACCAAATCAGCCCATTTCATTCCGGTACTGACTACATATTCATCGGAGAGGTTGGCTGAGATTTATATCAGAGATATTGTTCGCCTCCACGGTATTCCAGTATCCATTATTTCAGACAGAGGTACTCAGTTTACATCACGGTTCTAGAGGGACGTTCAGCAGGAGTTGGGTACTCGGGTGGAGTTGAGCACATCATTCCACCCCCAGACGGACGGACAGTCCGAGTGCACTATTCAGATTCTTGATGATATGCTCTGTGCATGTGTGATTAAGTTTGGAGGGTTTTGGGATCAGTTCTTTCCATTGGCGGAGTTTGCTTACAACAACAGTTATCAGTCCAGCATTCAGATGGCGCCGTATCAGGCTTTATATGGTAGGAGGTGCAGATCTCCGGTGGGTTGGTTTGAGCCGGGAGAGGCCAGGCTATTGGGCACAGAGTTGGTTCAGGATGCATTGGAGAAGGTCAAGTTGATTCAGGATAGACTCCATACAGCCCAGTCCAAACAGAAGAGTTACGCGGACAGGAAGGTTCGTGATGTTTCATATATGGTCGGAGAGTGTGTTATCCTTCGGGTTTTGCCTATGAAGGGCATTATGAGATTTGGGAAGAAAGGGAAGATGAGTCCGAGGTTTATTGGCCCTTTTGAGATATTGAGGCGTGTTGGGGAGGTTGCTTATGACCGTGCCTTACCTCCCAGCTTGGCAGGAGTTCATCCAGTATTTCATGTTTCGATGCTCCGAAGGTATCACGGTGACCCGTCGCACGTGTTGGATTTCAGTTCAGTCCAGTTGGACAAGGATCTATCCTATGTTGAGGAGCCAGTGGCTATATTGGACAGGCAGATCAGAAAGTTGAGGTCAAAGAACATTGCTTCAGTAAAGGTTCAGTGGCGGGGTCAGCCGGCTGAGGAGGCGACCTGGGAGACCGAGCAGGAGATGGGTAGCAGATACCCCCATCTTTTCACTACTTCAGGTATGTCTTTATGCTACTTAGAGGACGAACGAATGTTTAAGTGTAGGAGAATGTGATGACCCGGCCGGTCGTCTTAAGAATTAATGCCCCGATCCCCTATTAACTGTTTTCCCCAAGTCTATTTCTGCTAAAGTGAATTGCCGAGACATTTGATTCTGAGTTTCGGAGAGTTTTGCGACACTTAGTCCCTAAATGAGAGCTTAAGTGTTGGAAAGTTTCCCGTAGTCGTAACAGTGTGAAGACGGCCTCGGAATGGAAATTTGATGGTTTTGTTAGCTCTGTTAGGTGATTTTGGGGTTGGGAGCGTGTTCGGAATGCATTTTGGAAATCCGTAGCTCATTTAGGCTTGAAAGGCCGAAGTTTGAATTTTTGAAGTTCCGGTCCGATAGTGAGATTTTGATCCGAGGGGAGGAATGGAATTCCAGAAGTTGCAGTAGTTCCGTCATGTCATTTGGGACGTGTGTGCAAAATTTCAGTTCATTCGGACGTGTTTTGGTTAGGTTTTTGATTGAAAGCGTGTTTTGATGAAATTGGAAGTTCTTAGGCTCAAATCCTTGAGATTCTGATGTTGTTTTAGGTGGTTTAAGGATTGGTACAAGTTTGAATGATGTTATGGGATATGTCCGTAGGTTTGGTTGAAGTCCTGGGGGCCTCGGGTGTGTTTCGGATGCTCAACAGGCCATTTCCTCCTATTTTTGAACTACTCTTGCTGTTTCTGGTGCGCCTCTATCGCGTTCGCGAGCTTCCCTTCGTGATCACGAAGGCTTATTTGACCACCTGGAACTTTTCTTCTTCGCATTCGCATCCTCCTCCACGTGTTCGCGTAGAGTAATTTTGGAGGAGGACCAGTTTTCCTCATCGCTTTCGCGACTGGTCCCTCCGCGTTCGCGAAGCTTCACCTTTTCCTCCATCGCGTTCGCGTTCCCCGTGTCGCGTTCACGTAGCCTTGTCAGCTCAGACCTTCGCGTTCGCATACTACTCCTCGCGATCGCGAAGAGCAATCTTGGAAGCTTTTATTTTTCTTCTTCGCGAACGCGTGACTTCCTCCGCGTTCGCGATTCATAAAGGCCTGGGCAGTTATAAATATCTCAAAATCCGAGGGTTATCCATTTTTACCAAAACTCAAGCTTGAGAGCTTGGATTTGAGAGAGATTTCGAGGGTTTTTCAGAGGCAACAATTGGGTAACAATTCTAAACTCCTTTTTGCTTATAACCCGCTAATCTAATCACGAATTCCTCTTCTAATTTCGGATTTTTGTATGGAAAATGGGTAAAACTTCATAGACCAATTTATTGAATTTTGAGTCGGTGATTGACCTCCGATTTGAGATATTTTATATGGTTAGACTCGTGAGAGTACGGGGGTTCTGAAAATGTAAAATTTATCCGATTCCGGGATGCTGGCCTGAGGGAGTTTTGGTCATTTTACCTAATTTCGCGCCTTAGCTTTGAACTAAATAGTAAAATCAGTTGCTTGAGATGTTATTTACGATGTGAATTTGATTTGAATATATTTGGGCCATTTGGAGTCGGATACTCGTGGCAAACGTGTGGTTTCGAGTTGATTTTGAGCTGGTTCGAGGTAAGTGGCTTGTCTAACCTTGTGTGGGGGACCTTTCCCCTTAGGATGTGATATTTGGTAATTGAATGCCATATACATGAGGTGACGAGCGCGTACGTGTGCTAATTGTTGAAAATCCGGTTTTACTTTAAATATTTAGACTGAGTTTCTTTCTTACCTGCTTTATTCTACTTGCAATTATAACCTATGTTAGTTTAGAAAAGCATGCCTAGTTGATCTACATTGCCTAATTGCTTAAGTTGCTTTGACTGTACTACGTGAAACATGTTAGGTTAGAACTACTTGTTGCCTTACATTGTTGCACTCTATTTCTGAATATCTTCTTGTTGTGGATGCGTATTTACATTGGGAATACGGATGTGGGATTCCGGTAGCTCCCCCCCCCCCCTTGTTTTCTTACTTTGAGACTGGGGGTTAGATTCCTAATAGATCCCCCTGCATATTTACTTTGGGACTGCGGGTTTGATTCCCGATAGATACCCCTGCATATTTACTTTGGGACTGTGGATTCGATTCCCGATAGATCCCCCTGCACATTGATAGTTGGACTACGGGACGGTATCTCAGGAGATCCTTCGGATATACACATATGATGGACTATGGGACGGTATCCCGGGAGATCCATCGGATATACACATATGATGGACTACGAGACGGTATTNTATATATATATATATATATATATATATATATATATATATATATATATATATATATATACCTGCAAAAAAATACGCAACAAGTGTAGTATGAGTACGTAAATCAACACGTACTGAGTAAGTATCCAGTCTAACCTCGAAGAAGTAGGGACGAGGGGTCAACTCCGACACTTACTATGGACCAATAATAAAATGTCGATATTATATTTAATCATTGACTACATATCATAGCTAGAAATTCAATAACCGAAAATAATTAACAATATTTTTTACTAATAGAAATTCCCAAATTCATTTTCATCATTTAACAACTTATATCCCAAGCCAATAAAGCAATGTCAATTATTATTAGTTCTAAAGATTTATCATGCGCAAGTCATGTTGAGGTCGTACGGCCCGATCCAACATAAATATTTAAGATATGCACTGCCGAGGGTCGAACGACACGAACCATAGATGCATCTATCTGCTACCGAGGCGTTCGACCCGCTCTACAAGAAGAGAAAGCACATATAAACAACCAATTCAAGATTTATTAAGGGTTAGTGTTCAAAGAAATATCAATTCTCATTAACAGTCAAGTGACCCATCCAAAACTCAAGTAGATGAAGTTTAATCTTTTACAATTTCTTTATCAAGTTCCAATATGTTTTAAACCATTAAATTAACAAGTAGGATACAGATATCGCAATTATGACATGATTTGGGTCCTAAACTACCCGGCCAAAAGCATAATAGTAACTACGCACGGACTCTCGTCACCTCGAGCATACGTATCCCCCACAAATAGAAGCACATATTAATTCAATTCACCTATGAGGTTAATTCCCTCTTACAAGGTTAGAAAAGAGACTTACCTCGCTTCGAAATTCCATAACCAGATCCAAACCTTTTCCAACAACTCAAACTGATGCCCAACGCTCCCAAAACTAGTCAATAAATAAGAATATCCATAAATATATACTCTTATGCTCATTATAATCCAATTTACAACAATTCCCAACTCCGCTCGAAAAGTCGATAAAAATCACCCTCGGGCCTACGTGCCCGGATTTCGAAAATTTTTGAAGATAAACTTTACCCATAACACCATGAGCTCAAATATATAATTTATTCCCAATTCCATGCCCAAATTCGTGGTCAAAATTCAAAAATACCAATTACTAGGTTTTTCTTCAAAATTCCAAATTTCTACAAATTTTCATATCTAAATCCATATATAAACATTGTATTTAACTCACAACTAGTGGAAATCACTTACCTCATAATAGATGATAAAACCTTCTCTTCAAAAGCTCAAAAAATTGCCCAAGCCGTGTGAAAATGGGTAAAATGAACTCAAGCCCCGGTTTTAAAACATTCTGCTCAGCAAAACACCCTTCTTCGTTACGTTCGCGGCCCTCTAATCGCGTTCGCAATGACCAACTGACCCGCCACTTCGCGTTCGCGTTCGCGTTCCCCTCTTCGCGTTCGCATAGGCCA